>JANAVB010037619.1:5199054-5206554 GCA_029216955.1 Iris pallida
GAAAGATTGAGTGAATTATTCAAATCCTTTTTTTGTGGGATTTGAATCTAATTCAGTCAAATCTTTTCGTTATTTGCACCTATCTTTTGGCAATCAGTTCGTGGCCAAGATTAGGGTTAGGGCTTCCACACAACTCTATAAATAATCTTTTCGTGCCTCCTTTGAAGACTTACTCTGAAATTGATAGACAAAGAGAGTTGTGTAGCCGCTGCCTTCAGAGTTCAGAGGAGTTCGACGAGTTCTTACAGAGGTGACGGTGAGCGTTCCAGAAGTTCCCTTAGAACTTGCTTGTTCCTGGAAGTAGATCGCGGTAGGACGAATCTTGCTTTAAACAATGGTAATTTTGATCATCCCAGCAGCGTTATCTTTCTCTTTCTTTTTTATCTCCCAATTGCTTAAGGAAGTTAGGACAGCAAACTTATTTGCAAAAAGTCTCCGAAATCCAACAAAATCAGAACAAAGAGTAAATTTTTTTGCAACAGGTCTCTACTTCTGACGATTGCTTTATTTGAATAGAGAGCAAATTTATTTGCAAGTGGTCTCTAATTTTTGATTGTTTTATATTTGTTTCAGAAATAACAGAGATATCATAGCCTTTCCGGCTTTTCCTTTACATTAACTGCTTCTGCTTGACCAAAATTTGATAATGCAATAAAAAACAATAGTTGCAATTTGAGGTCCATCTGTACAGTAATAAGAATATCATAATACGTAGGCTAAATTACAACTTGATACCCTTAATTGTCACTATTTTTCAACTTCATACCCTCAACTCTTACAAGTACTAACTTAATACCATATCTTAACTTATATTTCTAACTTGATACCCAAATTTGTTTATATTCCTAAACTACCCTCCCCCGATTGCTACTTCCCCCACCCCTCTCGTCCCCCCGCCACCATCTCCCCCCCCCTCCCGCCCCTCCGACGACCACCCCCTACCCGCCCCCGGCCCCGACTACCCACCCTACCCGGCCTAGAGCTCGCGCTTCCGCTCGCGTGCATCACCGCGCGCTGCTCCGAGCATCGTCGCGTCCTGCCCAGGGCCCTCCCGTGTACAGTCCCACGCGTCGCACCCGCTCGCGCGCTGCCCAGCGTACCCGCTCGTCGCGCTCCCGAGCGTCCCCGCGTCCGCCGCCTGCTCGCGCCCGCCGTCCGCTGCCACCCACAGCTTGAGAGGGAGGGTTGGAGGAAGAAGAGAAAGGGCAATTTGGTCCCATTTTTTTAGGGTATCAAGTTAGTGTCTATAAAATTGAGGGTATCAAGTTGAAAAATAGTGAAAGTTGAGGGTATCAAATTGTAATTTAGCCTAGTAAGTATTACAACACAAAAAATCATAATAAGTTGCAATTTTCTTTAATGCAATCATATTCACATGCACTTGTTTCCTTCGTTTGCCTATGGTGGATATTCTTATGCAATATATAGCTGAATATATATAAAACATATATAAAACTCGATACTAACTATTGTTGTCATCATCGCAGTAACATTCATGATCTTGAAGGTCTTGTATCAAAAATATACAAATCTTGATACTATTTATTATTATAATCTTTGCAGTAGATTTCTATTGCTTCTACTGGAAATCTGATAGTAACAGTCGAAGTATATGCTGCAAAAAGAAAAAGAAAAAAAAGTATATGCTGCACAGAAAGGAATATGACACAACATGACACAGTTGAAAACATGTCAAACTGTAATAGGAAGTAAAACAGTCATTATCTCATTCTTCTAAGACTTGAAATTTACTTATAAGGGCTGTTTGGTTGAGTGAAGGTGAGCTGAAACTCGACAAAAATATGTAACTCCTCTGAACTCAGATGAGTTCACATTTTTGGTTGCAGGAATTGTAATTGCACATTTTGGTGTGAAGTGATGACTTGCAGTTTCATGTCCCCCAATATTCCTCCACTTTAACATTCCAAAATTTTCATAGGAACTACTCTTTGAAGATTGAGGAAAGAGAAAATGGAAAGTCAGGGGTGTTAGAGTGGGTGGGGTTCCCAACCTATGTGGAGAAGACCCCGGAGTGCGACGAGCGGCGTCTGTGTATCAGAGAAGCTCGGAGAGATGACGAGGCCAGTCGGAGATGACGAAGAAGCTCGGGAGCTTCCAGAGGAGCTGCTGGAGAGAGGGGGCAGAGTTCGGGCTGAACTCTGCCCCAGGGGAGAGTTCTGGCCGAACTCTGTCTCCCAGTTCCAGAACTGTTCTGTTGCCAAAACACAGAGTTCTGGCCGAACTCTGTGCCAGGACAGAGTTCTGGCTGAACTCTGTGTGTCGGGGCTGAAGCATTTTTCAGGATGATTTAATCACCATTGGATCGTATCCTACGGTCCAGGTTTTGCTGCGGATTAGGAGGTTTATATATGGTTATTCCTAACCCTAATCATAACACAACATTGAAGAACAAGAGAGATAAAAGGGGCAAGAGTGCCATTGCAACTTTGGGAGAGAAGAAGGAGGATTGAAGGCCAATTTCGAAGGAGGATCGTGTTTGGATAATATCTACTCGTCGTCTTTGTTCTTCGTAGCCTTGTAATCATTATTCTTGCTTCTAAGTGTTGTGGGGATCCGATTTGGATCGGGAGAAGTTTGTAGAGGGTGTACTCCTTTATATTATTAGTGAAGGCTTCTCAGGGTTGGACTTCGATCGTCCCGTGGATTTTTCTCGTAAGGGTTTTTTGCGTCAAAAATTCTCTGTGTCTGCGTGGTTTGTTTTAGTATTTTGGTTCGTGCATTTTATTGTTCGGTTCTCTCGCAGGTACTCTCTAGTTTGGGGAAAGGTTTCCGTATTTCTTTTCCAACAAAGTGGTATCAGAGCCAGGTTCTAGAATTCAGAAGGGTGTCAGGAGTTGACAGGAAAAGTTGAGAGAAGAGATGGACGCGAAGCCAGTGCATATGGTGAACCTGAACGGCACCAACTATCACTATTGGCGGAGTAAGATGAAAGATTTGCTATTTGTCAAGAAGCTGCATCTGCCCGTATTTGCATCTGCCCGTATTTGCATCCGAGAAGTCCAGTAATAAATCCGAGGAGGACTAGAAATTCGAGCATATACAGGTGTACGGATATATCAGGCAGTTCGTTGATGAGAACTGTACAACCACGTTGCCAATATTGAGCACGCGAAGACGCTATAGGATAAGCTGGAATCTTTGTACGCGAAGAAGACCGGGGTAAACAAGTTGTTCCAGATCCGGACGATAATGGGTCTGCGGTACAAAGATGGGGCGTCTATTATGGATCACTTGAGTGATTTCTAGGGCGTGGTTGACCAGCTATCTTCAATGGGAGTCAAGTTCGACGACGAGGTTCAGGGACTATGGCTGCTGTGTACATTGCCAGACTCGTGGGAGACCGTACGAGTATATATGATTGGTTCTGCTCCAGAGGGCGTGGTCAGTCTGGAGTTTGCCAAGAGCAGAGTGCTGAATAAAGAGATACGGAGACGTTCTCAGGGCACTTCATCCACATCCTACCACTCAGAGGCATTAGTTTCAGAGAGCCACGGAAGGGGCAAAAGCAGGGGTCCAGGTGGTAGCATCGACAAGAGCAGGGAGAAGTCCAAGGGTCATTACGAGGACTCGGAGTGTTACCATTATGGCAAAAAGGGCCACATCAAGCGGAACTGTTTCGCTTGGAAGAGAGAGAAGAAGGGCGACAAGGGGAAGCAAGATGAGAACACTACAGCGGTAGCTTCGATACATGGAGGCGATGTGATCGTCGTAGGTGATGAGGTTATCATAAACCTCGCCTGCGATGACAATTCTTGGCTGGTAGACTCAGGGTCTTCAGCGCATGTATCTCACAACAGGGTTCTATTTGCCACTTATACGACAGGTGACTGTGGAGTATTGAAGATGGGCAATGGAGATGTGTCGAAGGCGATTGCCGTTAGAGATGTGCATTTGAGAACGAAGATGGGTGCAGTTCTTGTTCTCAAAGATGTTCGTCATATCCCTGATATCCGTTTCAACCTGGTATCGGTTGGAAGGTTGGATGACGAGGGATTCTTCAGTCTCTTCGGAAATAGTCAGTAGAAACTTTCCAGAGGTTCGATGGTGATTGCCAGAGGAAGCAAGAAGTTCGGTCTCTACTATATGGAGGGGAGCGCACAGGGAGCACAGGAGGTGAACGCAGTCAGTGATGCGTCTACCGAGTTGTGGCACAGGCGGCTCGGCCATATCAGCGAGAAGGGGATGAGCTACTTGGTTTACAGGAAGGTGATTCTAGGGCTCAAGTCTACAAAGTTGGAGAAGTGCACGCACTGCTTAGTTGGAAAGCAAAATAGGGTATCTTTCTAAAGTCACCCAAGTTCAAGGAAGCCGGCGTTGCTCGAGTTGATTCACTCGAATGTCTGCGGTCCTATGAAGGTAAAATCTATTGGTGGTGCATCTTACTTTATAACTTTTATTGATGACTATTCCAGGAAGGTTTTGGTCTATGCCTTAAAAACCAAGGATCAGGTGTTGCCTACTTTCAAAGAGTTTCAGGCCTCTGTTGAAAGAGAGACGGGCAAGAAGTTATTGTGTATTCGGTCCGACAACGGTGGCGAATACATCGGTCCCTTTGATGCTTATTGCAGAGAGCAGGGGATACGACACCAGAAGACTCCGTCCAAGACACCTCAGCTTAATGGTGTAGCGGAGCGTATGAACAGGACACTGATGGAGAGGGTGCGGTGTTTGCTGTCAGAAGCAAACTTGTCGGCAGTTATTGGGGTGAGGCTCTTCTCACGTTATTAATTTATCTCCTAGTGCTCCTTTGCAGGATGATGTGCCTGACAAAGTATGGAACGACAAAGAGCCGTCATACAATCACCTGCGAGTGTTTGGCTGTAAGGCCTTCGTACATGTACCGAAGGACGAGAGGACCAAACTTGAGCCGAAGATGAGGCGATACGTCTTTTTCGGTTACGGTTGGGATGAGTTTGGCTATAGACTCTACGACCCGGTGGGAAAAAAAGCTCTACAGAAGCAGGGATGTGGTATTTGTCGAGGATCAGACCATGACCAACACTCAGGATTCTGAGACGCCTTCTGAGGCTGAGGAATTGCCTGAGTTAGAGTCATTTTGCTTCGAGCAGTTTCTAAAGAACATCGCAGAGGATCCAATTATGGGGGAGCCAGTACATGGAGTTGCTCCTAACCTTGATCATTAGCCTGCTGATGGTGGTCAGGGTGTCCCTCAGGATGATGAGCATGTCGGGGAGGCATTTCCTGAAGGGGAGGAGGCTGTTGATATACAGCCAGCACCAGTGGCTCCACTGAGAAGAAGCGATAGAGAGCGTCGACCATCTACGAGATACTCACCAGGTGAGTATGTGCTATTGACTGACGGGGGAGAGCCCGAAAGTTTTGCAGAGGCTATGGAAGACGAACACAGACAGGAGTGGATGGAGGCTATACAGGAGAAGATGAGTTTCTTACACGTCAATTCCACTTATGAGCTGGTTCGGTTGCCAAAGGGCAAGAAGGCTTTGAAGAATCGATGGGTGTTTAGAGTGAAGCAGACGGATGATGATACTCGCCCTTGATACAAAGCGAGGCTGGTAGTTAAAGGCTACGGTCATCGAAAAGGCGTGGATTATGATGAGATCTTTTCGCCTGTCGTCAAGCATTCGTCTATTCGGGTGGTGCTAGCATTAGCAGCCAGTCTCGACTTGGAGGTCGAGCAGATGGACGTGAAGACGGCATTCCTCCACGGTGATCTTGAGGAGGAGTTATACATGGAGCAGCCAGAGGGATTCTGTGAGAAGGGTAAGTCATATTTGGTCTGCCGGTTGAGGAAGAACTTGTATGGTCTGAAGCAGGCTCCGAGGCAGTGGTACAAAAAGTTTGAGTCGTTTATGGGAGAGCATGGTTATGCACGGATGACGTTGGATCACTGTGTATTTGTTAGGTATTTTGCCGATAATAATTTCATTATTTTATTGCTCTATGTAGATGATATGCTATTAGTGGGTCGGAATGCCACTAGGATAGCGGAGTTGAAGCGCCAACTGGACGCGGCCTTCTCTATGAAGGATTTGGGCGCAGCAAAGACTTTTTTTGGGATGAAGATCAGTCGAGATAGAGAGTCCAAGCTGCTACATTTATCCTAAAAGAAGTACATTTATCGGGTACTTCAGCGTTTCGGTATGGACGGGTCGAAGAAAGTGAGTTGCCCCCTTGCGGCCCACTTTAAGTTCACTGAGGAGCAGTGTCCATCTACCGAGAACGAAAAGGAAGATATGGAGCAAGTTCCATATGCTTCAGCTCTGGGGAGCCTTATGTATTCTATGGTGTGTACGAGGCCAGACATCGCTCATGCAGTTGGCACAGTTAGCAGGTATCTTTCAAATTCTGGAAGGGTACATTGGAGTGCGGTCAAGTGGATTCTATGCTATCTTCAGGGTACTGCCGATTGGAGACTTTTTTTTGGTGGTGAGGAGCCGAAGCTGGTTGGGTATACCGACGTTGATATGGCTGGAGATGTAGACACGAGACGATCAACTTCGGGCTATGTGATGATGTTTGCCGGAGGAGCGGTATCGTGGCAGTCGCGATTGCAGAAGTGTGTTGCATTGTCGACGACGGAGACGGAATACATTACGGCGACGGAGGCTTGTAAGGAGCTGTTGTGGATGAAGAAGCTGTTGCAGGAAATGGGGTTGAAGCAAGAGCAGTATACTTTTCTTTACGACAGTTAGAGTGCTATTCACCTTGTGAAGAACCAGACATTTTATAGTCGGTCCAAGCACATCGAGACTCGGTATCATTGGATACGGGATGTGGTTGAGAAGAAGGACGCGACGCTTGAGAAGGTTCATACTGATGATAATGGAGCGAACATGCTCACGAAGGTTCTTCCAAGGGAAAGTTTGTGTACTGCAGGCAGATCGTCGGGATGACGACCTCCTCCACCTAGTTGTGAAGGGGGAGATTTATTGGAGTGGGTGGGGTTTCCAACCTATGTGGAGAAGACCCCGGAGTGCGACAAGCGCCGTCTGTGTGTCAGAGAAGCTCGGGGAGGTGACGAGGCCAGTCGGAGATGACGAAGAAGCTCGGGAGCTGCCAGAGGAGCTGCTGGAGAGAGGAGGACAGAGTTCGGGCCGAACTCTGCCCCAGGGGAGAGTTCTGGCCAAACTCTGCCTCCCAGTTCCAGAACTATTTTATTGTCAGAACACAGAGTTCTGGCCGAACTCTGTGCCAGGACAGAGTTCTGGCCGAACTCTGTGTCGGGGCTGAAGCATTTTTAGGGTGATTTAATCACCGTTGGATCGTATCCTACGGTCCAGGTTTTACTGCGGATTAGGGGGTTTATACATAGTTATTCCTAACCCTAATCATAACACAACATTGAAGAACAAGAGAGAGAAAAGAGGCAAGAGTGCTATTGCAACTTTGGGAGAGAAGAAGAAGGATTGAAGGCCAATTTCGAAGGAGGATCGTGATCAGGTAATATCTACTCGTCGTCTTTGTTCTTCGTAGCCTTGTAATCATTATTCTTGCTTC
>JANAVB010037619.1:5211554-5303127 GCA_029216955.1 Iris pallida
ATTCTACCCAATTTTGACCTTTGAAAAGTTGGATTTGGACTTATTTTGACCAAGTTATGGACTTTTGAAGCTTTGGGTTCAACCTATGGAGTTCTTGCTGTTTAGAGAAGACAGTGAGCAGTACGCGAGCTTTTTAGCTTGCGCCACTGAGTTGTGCGCGCTCTTTAGCGCAGCACAGTCCTCATACGCTGCCTTTTGGGAGCGTATGTCTTGCATACGCTCACTTGTGTGACAAGGAGTCGTATGGAGTCCATACGCTGCCTTTTGGGAGCGTATGTCTTGCATACGCTCACTTGTGTGACAAGGAGTCGTATGGAGTCTATACGCTGCCTTTTGGGAGCGTATGTCTTGCATACGCTCACTTGTGTGACAAGGAGTCGTATGGAGTTCATACGCTGCCTTTTGGAGGCGTATAACCTGAGCGTAGGCCAACCTGAGCGTAGCCTAACCTGAGCGTAGGCTGACCTGAGCATAGGCTGACCTGAGCGTAGGCCAACCTGAGCGTAGCCTAACCTGAGCGTAGGCTGACCTGAGCGTAGCCTGACTTGAGCGCGCTCTGACCTGGACTCCCCTATACCTTATATTTTTGTATGTATATATTATATTGCATATATATATATGTAAATGTTTGTGTATGGTATATATCCTTACGTCTTTTGTCCTGAGCATGATATGAGCACTAATGTGACCCCGGTGAACAAAGTGTTCCTACCTGATACTTGTACCTGAATGTCCCAGTTCTCGTTCATGCTCGACAAATAACTCGTAACTCCACGTGGCATAATTGCAATGATGCATTACACCAAGGAGGGTAGAACATGTTGACATACTGATTGACATAGATCCTCTTTTGGGGTACTCGTACTTGAGTACGACATTTAGGAGGATAATCATGTAGGCCACAGCATGTGAGTCCAAGATTTCACCTAGGGTTAAACTAGGCAACTAAATATATTAGAAGCATGGGGAGGACAGAATCCCGAGATCGTGTTACACCAGCCGCCTTGAGACATTGTCTTGATGCGCCGGCTGGTCTCCACGGATGCTGTGTCATCTGCAACGAGTGGATGACTGTATCCGATTAATTCCTGCTATATATTATATGTCTTGGCAAGGTGGCCTTACGAGGGACCTGTGCTCAATGACACCTGTCTACGCGAACCCCTGGGTTGGCTAGCCTTGCTGGAAAGATACGATCTGAGGATTTCTAAATAACATGACACGAGGATAACCTCGTCCCACTAGAAACTCGTAGACTTGATTGGCCGCGAAAACGACTTGCGTGTATCTTATTACCTTCCGTGAATAACTGAGGGAAGCGGACTGTCATGGTACGTGATCCAACCCATGTTCTTGTTTGATTGTTGGGTTGGTTATCATACTATGACAGGCTGTGGACCGAAGTTATGAGCGGAAGACTTATTCTGGTTGTGAAGTGCTACTTCTGTGAATGACTGAGGAACATGGTCTATCATGGTACATGATCCAACCCATGTTCTTGTTTGATTGTTGGGTTGGTTATTGTGCTGCGATAGGCTATCGACCGAAGTCACGATCAGGAGATTTTATTGTTTATACCTTTTAACTATGTGAAAGTTATAGAGTACGACACGTCCCGACTCCATGCGGCACCTTTTGTCCTTGTTTGGTTGTAAGGGTGCCATATGGGTTCGAGGATGTTGCGCTACCCTATAATAGTTACATACGTATTACTATTATCAATCATTCATTATCTGGATTTTTTAATCTTAACTCTTGTGCCCCTTTGGCGGTACTTGCTATTCGGGGCTGACCCCACTGGTTTTGTTTGGCCAGATCTCGTAGCAGAGCCAGAGGACACGATCTTCCTCCCTGACATCCATGGTGCATACTAGGAGCATGGCGGTTCGGGGACTCGAGTGGGTTTCTTCTCCACCACTCCTGCTTATACTTTGTGCGGCGTTTAGCCACCGGCACCTGTTAGCTGGATTACTTGATATTTTGTGTCAGTACATAATTGTAATTAAACAGACTGCAGCTGTGTATAATTTTGTACTCCTGACTCTCTGAGATAGCTAAATTATAAAGCTAGTCTCTCATGATCATTTTGATGAAGCGTCGGGGACGCCTTACTGTTTTATCTTTAATGTTCATTTAATTGCTGATGTGACTTGATTGATTGAGACATAGAACTCTGTGGGACCATAGGAGACTTGATTGTAGCATGTACCCCCTAGTCTCTCGACAGCCACGATCGCCGTATGACGTTACGTACCTCATATGGAGTAGCTGGCCTAGTCTGTCTCCGTATTTCGGTACTGGGGCGTGACAATATCATTTTGAAAAATAATTTATACTAACAAAATATTTTAGATAATTACGTTTAAAAATCTAGTAAATTATTTTAGGTTACAAACCATAATTTAATTAGACAAAATATGCTACAATATTATTTTCTAGGTCAAAAGATCATATTTTAAAGTAGCATAAAATAATATAATTGAGAACATATTTTAGGGCTTTGAAGTCCAGTTTGAAATTACATGTAGGCACAAAATCTAGTACTATATTTTGTTATAATTTAACTTTTTAAAAAATATTTAACATAAATATCTTTATTAAAAAAGTATAAATAATACTAGTCATCACATTAATACACTGAATGATATTAACGAAAATAATAATACTAATAAAATACTAACACAATTAATAAATCTGCATGTGCATACCTCTGCAACTAATATTAATGATAGATGTAGAATATTAGATAAATATCTTATCGTTTAGTGTTAAACCCAAAAATTAATAATAATGATTAATTACTTCTTTCTGTCATTCTAATGAAACCAGAGTCAGCGAGTTTGTGAATAAAACCAAGGGGAGAGAGCGTTCGAAAGGAGAGAGAAGTATTCAGCTTTCTTTCGAGTGAGTGAGTGAGGGCGAGATGAGTAATGAGAGAGGACGAAATGGAGAGGGGAAAGAGAGGGCGGAATCACCGGAGTCGTGCTGCGCGGCTCGCTGGAGATTGGGTCACACGCGGCTCCGCTGGAGGCTTATGCCGGCTTCTGGTTCCGCGGTGGTGGCGACGCCTGCGCGCAAGCTGTCGGCGTCAGATCCCGACCGCTGGTGGTCGTCGAGGAGAGCGCGGCTGGCAGGTCGTGCGCTCGAGGAGATGGCCGTGCTGGCTGGGGTGGGGCGTCATTGCGGGGACACGACGGATTTGTGCTCGTCCCTGTGCGGCGTTCGGAGGCAGCCGGTGTCGAGCTGCGGAGCGACAAGGAGGGGTCAGAC
This sequence comes from Iris pallida, assembly GCA_029216955.1. Lineage (NCBI taxonomy): Eukaryota > Viridiplantae > Streptophyta > Magnoliopsida > Asparagales > Iridaceae > Iris > Iris pallida. The sequence continues at coordinate 5,214,825 of JANAVB010037619.1, forward strand.
GAGGTTAGGGTTGGGGTTTTTGTTTTGATGTTTTCGTTTTCTGGATGTGTCGATGGATTGTGTCCAAATCGGACACAAAAATTATGTATTATGGTGCAAAGAATGGACACAAGCATGAATGAAATTGGTGTGGGCAAGGACACGGACACGACGACATGGTAGTGATGATGGTGTTGGCTGTGGTCAATGGTGTCTGCGGTGTGGGTGGTGGCAGCGTAGTTTGAGGATGGTTAGGGCATGGGGGCGCTGGTAGGGGAAGGTTGGCCGACGGACAGTTGTGGCGTCGGACACGAGGGTGTCTCGCTAAAATAGCAACGGAAGTTAGCGACGGATAGAAAGATAGGATACTAAAAAATCAAAAACCTTTTGACGCGATCCGTTACTAAACCAAATTATTTAGACACGATCAGAGATTCAATAGTCCAATTATGATTATGAATCTAGTGGAATAGAAAGATAGGTTACTAAAAAAATCTAATAACGATATAAAAATAAAAGATAAGAAAGAAAGGTTCAAGAAAGGAAAGGATAAGGACTAACTCAAATTTAAGTGAGCGTGCATGAAATTGTGAACCACAAAAATCAATAGTCATATGTAAAAGGATGTAGTCTCAATAATATTTGAAAACTGTATGCATATATGAAACCACTTTACGGAGAATTTATGCCTCGCTAGTGTACAGTTGGCTGCAGTAAATCCTTAGTTTCATAACTCACATATGATATGGTATCAAATACTTTATCAGCTCTATCGAATATTGACATAAAGATAACTAAAATTAAAATAGGACAACAAAGACATAGTTTTAATAATATACGACAACCCATGCATACCTGAAATTACTTTAACTTAGGGGTTATGCCTCGCCAGTATGCTGCTGGCTGCAGTAAATCCACAGTCTCTATAAGTCAAGTAAATGGCGACAGTACGCATCTATCTTACCATTGTAAGTCAACGAATATTCTTTCGACTATATCCATAAGAATTCTTCAAAGGAGTTTTTAGAAATTCAACTAGCGGATCATGTAAGTATCACTCCTTGAAGTAAAAGTATCAATTTTGAAAATCAAATGATTGATTAGGAAGAAAATGATCGAAGACAAGGGAAATTTTAATTTCTATTTCTCTAACAGTCAAGTATTGAGGGGAAAACATATATATAACTTGAATTTTCAATAAAACTAACTCGGAATAAATTTATGGATAATTGGATCACGTTAGGCTCTAACATAATGGATGGAAATAAAATATTGAATCTTAGAGAAATAATTTACTATGGTTAATGGAAACTAAATAAGTAATACAGACCGTACGATATGACGATGTTAGAGAAAGCAGAAAAATAAAATTGTACAAATGATCAAGATTAGAAATTGAATCCTAGGAAGTCCTAGTTTACTGAGCGAATAGTCTACCCACCTTGGATCCTTCTATCGTAACAAATATCTAATAGGATTTAGAATTCGATAGATCCCTTCCTAATCATATGGCCTATGTAGCAACCTTAACTACCCAATAGTTAAATTGAATAAGAGACCCCTAGTCCTAGCCATTTTTTCTAAAATTTAAATCAATCTTAATTGTGAATGAGCATTTTCTAGTTGCAGGCTCATAGTAATACGACTAAAATGGTACTACCTTGAGTTTACAATCTTTTAGAAAAATAGACCTGCATGGGCCACCATTGTCATGATCCGCATCCACTTTTTGGGATGCGAGTGCGTGCACAAGTCCAGCCTATGTCACATAATCGACGTAGTAAGCTGTCTAGACCACAATGCTCAAAATCATAATATTTGCTCATAAATAAATTTTTTATTTGCTCATTCACAAAACTAAATCAATTACAATATTCAAAAGATTATATTTGATTAAAATATAAAATATCTAACAAATTATAGAAATGACAACTAAATAAATACTCAACTATCTAACTAGTCTCTAGGTTTGGGCTTCAGTACAGTCGTATCTTTCCCAAAGATCCCATGCATAGAGTAGCAATCGACTATCTGAAATATAGAGTTCTATTCAGGAATGGAACGAGTACAATTCAAGCATGCAGTTCTAAATATAAGATAATGTCTATAAAAATAATGAATAGAAATGATATACGTGTTGAAATAACTAAATTGAAATCATGGCATGGACAATAAACAAAAACAGTTAATCATGGACTATAAGAAAAGTAAAACATGGAACAAGGAAACATAACATCTACTTGATTTGAAGTACACTGTTTGATATGTGATCGGGCGGGAACACTATACCGTACGGTCTACATAGGATTTGTATCCTCACGGTCTACATTGCATAACATATAAAATAAAGCACGATCTACTGGTGTGATCACATATCTACTTAATTAGTACTTTTCTGTTCGACTACTACACATGGATAAAGTCACAAAAATAAGTCGCATAACACGAAAAAATAAACATGATAAAATATTGTGTCATGACTAAAATCCATATTTCACTAAACCGTGTGACGAACGTGTCAAGAATCAAATATAACATCACTAATCATGCAATTATAATAATTAACAATACTGGAAACAAATAATAAATGTACTCGCCTGGGGTCCTTAGCTGGTGAAACCGATAATCCCGTTGGGTCCAGCATAGTCCAATTAGCTATGTGCGATATGTAGAAATTCGGATTCGTAAAAGGGAATAGAAAGTATCACTATAAAAATGTTGGCTTTTGGGACAACACTTTTAAGAACTCTAGTTTTAAACGTCCTAAAAATTATTACTTGGGACTGCTATATTTTTTTGTAACAAAAAACAATTTTATTGGTGACAGATTGGAAAATGGATCTTTTATTTGGGACTATTAATATTTTTTGTTCCAAATAAAATTGAGACTGTCCCAAATAATCTCAGCGGGAATGGCAATTATTTGGCGGCCTAAACCAAATTTTTAGAAATCTTTTTTTCCCTTACTCCTAACTGTTGGATCTCCAGAATTAATCCACACCATTCATCCACATATATTTTTTAACCTGCCTCCACTCTCTCTCTCTCTATTCATTACCACTTTGGGAGAACCATACCGCTGCTTGGAGAACCCCCATTTTCTCCGACCATGCTTGGAAGAATTCGTTCTATTGAGGATGGCGACAACGGCCTCACCATGGTCTCCATGGAAGAGATCCTCCTCGAGAGGACCATGGGTTCCAGGTTTGATTCCTCTTCTTCTCTTTAAAACCCTATTTTTGGGGTTTGGATTTTGTTTGATTATGGCTTGGAAATTAATGGTGGGTAGGAATAGGAAGCGCAACGGTTTTTTCTATACACGGACATGGACATGGACCCTCTTTTATAAATTATTGTAGGTATTTATTCTTTTATATGCAATGGTTTCATAAATTATTGCTTCCTTATAAAAAAGGACTTGGGCATGGACCCTCTTTCCAATTCTTATGTTGGTTGTTGTTGTCTATACACGAACCTTTAGATCTATCGCTTCCTGACTCATCTTTGGTTTAAGAGCCTCTGTTATGGAAGTATAATAGAAGTATATGTAGATGATACTTCAATCTTTTTGAACAAGATATTAGCTATCTTGTTGAAGATTTCGCTATGGTTATGTGGTTTGGAGATCAATCTTTGCAAAGAGTTCTACAATTCTATTGAATCCATTAGGAGAAAATATCTTCTTCTTTTGCTTAGGGAGGTAGTGTTGCCTTTCGAGTCAGTGAGGCTTCCTGTAATATACCAAATCTTTAAGGCTTGGGAATTCTATTCTAAAAGAAAACAAACCTAATCAAAATGATTAATTCTCTAGCATAACTAGTGAAATTAATTTGTAGAAATAATACTAAATCATATGAAACATGCCTGGAATTGTCATATATGTATGCTAGAGTGTTCATATTTTAAGGTGCTCATTGTTAGTTAAAGGAGTGCCTAGAAGTGTCATAGATGTATGGTAGAAGTATCTGAAATCAAAATTTAAAATGTGAGTCCAAGGAAATACCTATACTTTCATAGTTACGGGATCACATGTTTTCCTGCTTATCTTATCGGATATTTCTAATGTTACATCAATTTTCCAAAGAGGAGTATGCCTGAAAGTGTTGTTGTAGTCCATTTTGAATCAAAAGTGTGCATGAAAAACTTGTAGAATGTCCTAAAAAACTAGAATCAAAATGTATAATGTCAAGGAAGTTTCTAGGTTACATAGTTATTGAATGAAATGTCTTCCACACTTGTATCTCCTCACAAATATTACTGATCTTACATCTGTTGTTGTAGTTACAGGTGCCCATTGTTGTGTTTATATAAACTAATGGCCTTTAATGGTATTATCTATATATTCTGTACTTTTGTCATTATATAACAAAATGGAAGTGCTAAGTGCTACTCAGATACTACTTTTAAAAGGGTTGTAAATAGCACTATTTAATCTTAATGCAGAACATTCATCTCTTATTTCATTATTTTCTGCTGGTATCACTATTTTATTAACATGTTTAGTGGTGGTTGACCAAAACTATTACATAGAGAGATTCTTCACATGGTGTTACAAGTTAGAGGTCTGTATTTTGTTTGGTTCATGAACATTCTACCCAAGTATGGAATAGCACTTATACAAAATCTTGTCACTTTTGCTGAAGATATGTATGTTGGCATCAGGGTTAAGTTTGCTTTATTAGAATTTTGGTGGATAAGGAATAAACGTGTGATACCTTAGATTTATTATGTATATGGCTGTATACCCTGTGCTATTCTAGATTTATATACCTCGAGCCATTGACACGTTTCATTCAGTGAATAGACCTTCATTAGTTACTAGTATAATCATGTTGCTACTCTTTGATGTGTTGTGCTTGTTGTGTTGTTCTTTAAAGCTAGATATCTAAAAAAAATTTGAAAAAAATGGCACAACTTTTCCATTTCTTAAGTAGTTTGCCAAAACGTTTTCTACATCCTCGCTTTATATGCTAACTTTGATATTCTAATCAATATTGCAGTGTAGTTTGTTTCCTGTTGTAGTCATATGGTAGTTTATTCAATTTGTTGATGGATTCTTTATTCCACTTTATATCACGCTTGGTGTTGGCATATTTGGTAATGATTTGTTCCAAAATTTTCTAACAATATTGGTTGTTTGAGTTATTTCTACATTGCTTAGATAAATCTATTTTTCATTAAAGTTTGAAGCTATAGCCTTCACAGCAGGCAACACCATTAAAACCTAGTCTTGATTACCATAATCAGTGGTGCCTGCTAACATGGTTATTACATTAGCCATGATAAAAATGTCTATGAAGACATAATTTTATTTCTACCTACCATATGTTATCCTTTTATCCATCATTGTCATTTGTAACCATATTGCCTATTTTTTATTTACCTATTGCACATTATTTAGGTAATACAGGTTTATATATTCTTGACAACTACATATCAATTCGTTCAACTTTGCACAGGTCCGACTATTTATTATTAAACTGTTTGCATATATGATTTTATTGGAAAAGTTCTTCTCTTTTATGTAATATTTGACATCTTCATTTATCATAGTAGTAATTTAATTACTTTTTCTCAGTTGTCTTTATTTTTTAGGTCTCATTTTGAATAAAGAATACGTGGCTATTCGTCCTCTAATATCCAACTCTTTCAGGTATGCCTCTTCCTCTTTTTATTTATTCTTACAAATGGTACATTTTATTGAATGGTAATTATTTGTAATTTTCTTCCCAGCTGAAACTTTCTACCTTTAATTTACTATGTCTCATTTAAAATCAATAATATATATATGGGGTTTATTGACCTTGGCTCCTGGGAAGCAATTTGGGGATTTATTTATTTAGATAATTATGGTGTTTACTTTTGTCAACCCAACCCACATCCAATCAAGAACTAAGAATCAAATCTTACCAAGAACCCAAGCAATCTGTGAATCGTTCTGATTCTCAGTTCTGGTAACAATTCTGCTAATATTCCAACCCATTACCCAAACTCCGGACCTTATAAGTATTCTCCTTTTTGGTAAAGATTCACTTGGATAAATAAAATAGCATATGCAAGGCTTGACAGATTCCTAATTTGTCATGATCCCTTTCTCTACATACATTCTTACTCTTTCTACCCCAACTCTAATTACTATCCTTACCAAAGGCATCAAATTCAATCTCTTTAAGTTAATATTTGAGAAGATATGGAACCTCTATCCAGATTTTTTGATTTTATTGTTCCGTGTCAGTTCTTATATGTATCATTGTTCGTATTCATGCATCATAGATGACTACTTATTCTACCTATTTAAAAATGCCCATAATTCGTATCCGTATTGTGTCCTTATTCGTATCTTAGTATGGGTACCCGTGAAACATAGACCAAAAGACCTGCCTAATGAATTAACTTATTCTTATAATGAACAAAGTGATATATTTGTCAATTTTTTCACAACTTTGATTGTCCTATATATAATTATTTTATGTTTATTTAGACATATGAGATTGCAACTCATACCAAATTATTAATTATTTTGACTCAGCTTTCGACTGCAAATACAAAACAAGGCACTAGTTTTCATTTCCTTGAGACTGCACTGATAGATAATAGTTCCATCCTCCTTTCACTTTAATCTTTACACAATATTGCATTACTAGCCACCTAAAGCGGAAAGTACCTACTGACACCTACAAATACTATGAGATGATCAAACTTTAATACACAAATGAATAGCTTTCAACTTCCAAGTATAGACGTCTATATCAGGATACCAACATGTACGTACTCTGAATGTGAATATTCTTATCACTTATCATAAGGAAATTTGAGTTATATGAGATAATGCAGGATCAATCTGCTGATATGTATAATTCATCATGAAACTATATTGGAAATTTTGTTGGAATTATTCAATAATTATGGGGCCACACATGTAAAATTAATTGTGTTTGGGCTATCTAAATAATTAAGCCAAATTAAAGTGGTCTATTTGGAAAATTGGCTTAAGGGTATAATTGTCATGGAATTAATGTGTAGATACCGGAGATAATTCTAATTTGATGAGGGGCCAAATTAGAAATATCAACACATATATAAATATGTGTATTCATTAGGGTTATGGTCCCCAACTTATACGGCCACCAAAGAGAAGGTTCTCTCTTTTTCTCTTCTGCATCCCCATCAATAGAAAGAGAGGGACAAAGGATTCGGATTCACCTTTGTCATTAAGGGTCGTAGCAAATTGGAAGATCAAACATAAAAGGACGACCGCTTCAAGATCCATCAAGCCTAGCAATGGATTCAGTTACGCTTCCGCAATTTTATTTATGTTCTTTATCTCATGAATCAACATGCATTAATTTCCAACAAGTGGTATCAGAGCCTCCCATGTTTGATTCATGATTTGAAGTTTCAGATTTAATTTTTCTATTATTCAAGAACCCTCGATCGTTCGATCTAATTTACTTTAGGGTTTCGAGTATTGTTCGATTCAATTTTTCTATTATTTAGAAACTCCAGACCCTTCTCTAATTTAATTTAGGATTCAGAATAAAGTAAGGGGGCATTATAGCAAGTTCGGGTTTGCTGATGCTTCTTATTGTTGTGTCATTTGCTGGGGACATCAACCAGGAGGACGATAGGGCCTCTCCGGATGTTCCAACTATTTACTTTTGTTATCAGATCTTTTTGATGTTTCCCCACCTTGGTCATATTTATTTTTCGTAATTGGCTAGGGGTTTGATGTGTTCATCTAAGATATATTTAATGTCAAATTCTAGTTTGGTTGCTGACCCATTGATTGCTGATAGTTCAATTGAAATTAATTATGTTTATTTTGATACTTTGTCATATGGGTATCCTTTTTAATTCTTTTCCATGTTCTTTTGTACGATGGAATTTGGTTATCTTGTTCCATTTATGGCTGTACTCGGAATTTTTTTGCAAAATTTTGGTTCTTGACAATATAGAAGATGTGCATGAAAAGCTTCTGATGACAATTAGTAAACTGAAAGTATATATATATATATATATATATATATATATATATATATATATATATTTGTGTTTGTGAACATTTCATAAGCCAATTGCATATATGGTTGCACCGCATGTGTGATGATCTTGTAATTCATGCTTAAATTTAAAATATGTGGACATAAGATAATGACTGTAGAAAATTTTGATTTAAATTTAAATGTGCATGTACATAAAGTTTTGGATATGATTTAGTTTTGTAAAATTTAGTCAACATTCAATTTTTTTGGTGTCTTTTATGACTAGCAATAGTTGTCCAATATTCTAAGTAGACTCATTGAAACAAGATGTCGCCAAAGTGACCTCACTTGCGTAGATAGTCTACGAGGGATGTCGGATGTTTGTGTGTGTATATTCATGCGGGTATTAGCCAGCCCAAAGGAAGGTTAATACTTGGTCGAATTGCACACATACTTGTGGTGATAAATGTGTGACAATTATACGGTTTACATGTGAATAATAACCCGATCCAAAGATAGGCTTATTATTTGACATGACTTATTGTCAACGTTTGATCACTACACCAAGAGTACCACTTGCAGTTAATATCACTGTCCAAAGACTTGATATTAATGATGTACTAGGTATCTTGAGATGGGGTTCACCATTATTTGAATTTGTTTGACTATATTTTACTCTTTGGTTATTAATTAGAGCATGTCATTTTTGTTGTTTTGTTCTCTTTACAGTTAATGTTGTTAAAATATCTGCCAATAAGATTTTAATTTTCATGTTTAATGGGATAAATTTTAAGGACAAAAATAAAAGAAATACAGAAGCTGTTGAGGGCCTGGCTCAAAAGAAACAACAATATAAAACTAAGGGTAGTTTCTTTTGTGACAAGTCAGGACACATAAGGAAAAGTACATTTCTAAATTTGGTCTGTTCTGAGGTTAATTTAGATTTAGTACCTAGAAACACATGGTGGTTAGATTCTGGTGCTACTACCCATATTAGTGATTATAGACAAGGTTGTCTGAGCTACCGAAAGCCAATTGATGGTGAAAGATACATCTATGTGGGTGACGGTAAATCGGTAGAAGTGGATGCAATAGGACATTTTATGTTATTTTTTGGAACCGATTATTATTTGGATTTGATAGACACTTTTATTGTACCGTCTTTTAGACGAAATTCAGTTTCAGTTTCCTTAATGGACAAATCTGGTTATCATTGTTTATTTAGAAATAATAAGTTTAGTCTATCTTTAAATCCAAATATTATTGGTAACGGTTCCTTTAAGGTTTATGATCACGTATATTCAGTTGAAACTATTGCAGCTTGATGAAACCTTGCAAGTGGAGTCATGTGGTACTAAACACAAAATTAACAATAATAAAAATTTAACCTCATTATGACATAAGCGATTAGGTTACATATCTAGAAATAGAGTTTAACGGCTTGTGTCTGATGAGATTTGGATTCCATTGACTTTATAGACTTCAATGTCTGTATTAAATGTGTAAAGGGAATACAGACCAAAGTTCAATTGTAAGCTGACAAATCAAGGGGTTAATAATTATACGATCCCACACAAAAGAAAATTTTGCGACGAGAAGTGTAATAGTTTTTGAGGATGTTGAGTTTGGAGAGAAATAAAGTCAGGATCATTGTCTTTGAGAAGAAATCAATTACGATTCCTACTATCACTTTTGACGATGTGCATGATTCTATACATGTCATGATCAAGATGTGAATTCGGAGCCTCAATAAGACAATATCGAATTACCTCTATAAGTCATTGTTGAGATACCCTAACAACGGCAACGTAGCGGCACCCCATTCAAGATAAGGTAATTATTCCTAAGGAACAAACTCAACAACCTCAAGAACCAGTAATATTAAGATGGTCCACCAGAGAAAGGAGAAATATAATTTCGGATAATATTGTCATATTTCTCTAGGAACGTGAGGAAGACTGTGGATACTGGAAGATGATCTAATCAACTTTCGTCAGGCCATGGAAAGTTCCAGTTCTCAAAGTGGATTGATACAATAAATAAGGAGTATAAGTCCATGCAAGACAATAAAGTTTAAGAACTTGTCCCATTACCAAAAGTTATGAAGTCTATTGGTTGCAAATGGACATTTAGAACCAAGAAGGATTCGAAGGGTCATGTGGAGAGGTATAAAGTACGTCTTGTAGCTAGTGACTTTACTCAAAATTTTGGGATTGATTTTAAAGAGTTTTTCTCTTCAGTATCTTTGAAAAACTCTTTTAAAACAATCATAGCACATGTTGCACATTTTGATCTTGAGTTACATCAAATGGATGTCAAAACGACATTTCTCAATGGTAACATTGATGAAACAGTTTACATGGTGCAACCAGAAAACTTTGTGTCGAAAGACCCAAAGAATATGGTTTGCAAATTGACAAAATTTATTTATGAACTCAAGCAAGCTTCTCGTCAAAGGTAACTTCAAGTGATTATCTCGTTTGGTTTTGAGATGAACACTGTTGAAGATTGTGTGTATCACAATTTCAGTGGGAGTAGGAATAATTTTTTGGTTCTGTATATTGATTAAAGTATTCAATGCAAACCAGGTGACCTCTCGTTAAAGGAGACAAATTCGGTTTCAATCAAGTGCCCTAAGGTTAGCCTTAAAATTAAGAAAATACAATAGATTTTTCCTTCATGATCAGTTTTAGGGAGTCTAATGTATGCTCAAGTATGTAAGCGTCAGGATATTGCGTACATATTAGGATGTTAGGCAGATATTTAAGCAAATATGGATGGATCATTGGATAGCAGCCAAACTACTTAAGTACTTAATAGAGAACAAGAAATTATATGCTCTTTGTAGGAGATCGGATAATTCTGGAGATCATAAAGTATTTCGACTCTAATTTTGTTGGATGCCAACACAGCAGGAGATCCACATCAGGTTATGCTGACCAATGGAGGTATATTTTGAATGAGTGTCAAACATGCACTCATAATTTTTTCCATCATGAAAGCAAGGTTTATAACATGCTGTGGGGTATCTATTCAGGGAATATGGTTGCGAAATTGTCACAACAAGGCTGCGCCTACAGTACGGTGTTGAAAGACCACATGAAATTATGGTGTGACAATAAATCAGCAGTACTTATTCCAATAACAATAGAAACTTGTATAAGTCAAAGGATATTGATATAAAGTTTCTAATTGTGAAGGAAAGAATTCAGAATGGTTATAGTGTTCATATAGCACATTAGGACAAACTCCATATTAGCGGATCCGCTCACAAAAGCATTATCACCCAGGGTCTTTCATGAGCATACTGCTCATATGGGTGTTAATTAAGAATATGGCAATATAGTGGGAGTTTGTATTTTATGTATTTGGGTGCTATTTGGTTTTGGACACATTTATGTATTAAAGTATTTTGGATATTTATCTGATCAGATATATGGAAATTCAGTTCATTCTGTTTTCATTATGTTAAAGTATTTATCTCATTAAAGTTAAGGAGGACCAGTTGAAAATAGACATGTATTGATCACATTGCGTGTAATTTCCATGCTACGCATCCATGATTGATCTATGTCATTTAGCTATATTGGTATATGTGACCATTGATGGTTTAGTTACGTTATATGTGACGAAGGCCGCTTTGATCCTATGTTGATATGGTTAATGGACGAGATTGTCTGGATATACCCTAAGGATTAAGATAGCAATTTATGAGCTCACTAAGGTTAACACAATTATAAGGTTACATATGTGGCCCAGTGGGAGATTGTTGGAATTATTCAATAATTATGGGGCCACACATGTAAAATTAATTGTGTTTGGGCTATCTAAATAATTAAGCCAAATTAAAGTGGTCTATTTGGAAAATTGGCTTAAGGGTATAATTGTCATAGAATTAATGTGTAGATACCGGAGATAATTCTAATTTGATGAGGGGCCAAATTAGAAATATCAACACATATATAAATATGTGTATTCATTAGGGTTATGGTCCCCAACTTATACGGCCACCAAAGAGAAGGTTCTCTCTTTTTCTTTTCTGCATCCCCATCAACAGAAAGAGAGGGACAAAGGATTCGGATTCACCTTTGTCATTAAGGGTCGTAGCAAGTTGGAAGATCGAACCCCATAAAAGGACGACTACTTCAAGATCCATCAAGCCTAGCAATGGATTCAGGTACGCTTCCGCAATTTTATTTATGTTCTTCATCTCATGAATCAACATGCATTAATTTCCACCAAATTTGAGTTTTTTTTCTTTTGCTGCATTTTTTTCTTCTGTTACTTGGTTTTTATTCTATTATAACATCACTTTGAATTATAACTTTTTGAGCGAAAATTATAACATCACTTTGAATTATAACTAGTTTTTTTACTTTTTTTTGCAGGTCCTTCAAATGAGTTTTGGCTAATTTTACAAAAGGTGGGAGATGCCACTTAAGGGAAAATTATTTTGGGATCATTTTGGGTTCGTTTTGGTAGATAATGCTTAATGATGTAAAACGTTTTAGACTTTTTTTGTAAATGATGGAGAGAACAATTAATGATTTCTCTAATTTTGAGTTCATTTTGTGAATCATGGGAGGACATCTAAATGATGTAAGATGCTTTGTGTTCATTTTATAAACAATGTGATATGGCCTGTAATGATGTTATATGAAAACTTTCTTTGTTAATGCCTTTCAGAGAATAAAATATGCATTTTTGCTTAAATAGTTATATATGGTTTTTGTTATATATGTATTTTGAGTGTATGTTTTGTATGCACAGCAGAAAATCAATAATTCTATGAGAACTGGAACAACTATTATAAATTTTTGGGACAGATCTATTGTTCTGTACTAAAAGTGAACTATATTCTTTTGGGACATTTGCCTAAATTATTAGGACAGACAATATCCGTTACAAATATCTAATTTTTGGGACGACAAGACCAACCGTCACAAAAAAATAGAGTTTCACAATCTTTTGAGACAGTTAATTTTTCTGTCCTTTAACGTTAATTAGGACGGCAATATCCGTCCCTTAAGCTTTTGCCATGCCACCCTAATAGCACTGTTTGAAACCGTCCCAACTGTTGTCCCAAATAATATTTAGGACGATAAAAGCTCTTTTTAGAACGATTTTTTGTTGTCCCAAAAGGGCACATTTTTGTAGTGTATGATTAGTCATACTCAAGGATAATAACTGAAGAAATTTGCGTAAATAAATGTTCATATTATTTTGGAAAATAATTTATACTATCAAAATATTTTAGATAATTACATTTAAAAATCTATTAAATTATTTTAGGTTAAAAACCATAATTTAATTAGACAAAATATGCTATAATAATATTTTCTAGGTCAAAAGGTCATATTTTAAAGTGGCATAAAATAATATGATTGAGAACATATTTTACGACTTTGAAGTCCAGTTTGAAATTACATGTAGACACAAAAGCTAGTACTATATTTTGTTACAATTTAACTTTCTAAAGGAAATGTTTAACATAAATATATTTATTAAAATAGTATAAATAATACTAATCATAACATTAATACACTTAAGGGTTAATTAGTTGTACCCTCCTATGGTTTGTACGTATTTTGGTAACTGTCCATGTTGTTTTAAAAATAAAGAACACCCCCCCTGGTTTATAAAGTTAATTAGTTGTACCCCCCTGGTGCATAGAAGAAAATGAGTGAAAAATTAAGCAGCCAGGGGGATGTTCTTTATTTTTGAAACAACGGGGACAGTTACCAAAATACGTACAAACCATAGGGGGTACAACTAATTAACCCTACACTTAATGATATTAATGAAAATAATAATACTAATAAAATACTAACACAATTAATAAATATGCTTGTACATAGGTCTGCAATTAATATTAATGATAGAGGTAGAAGATTCGATAAATATCTTATCATTTAGTGGGTTAATTAGTTGTACCCCCTATGGGGTGTACGTATTTTGGTAATTGTCCCCGTTGTTTCAAAAATAAAGAACACCCCCCTGGATGCTTAATTTTCTCCTCATTTTCTTCTATGCACCAGGGGGGTACGACTAATTAACTTTATAAACCAGGGGTTGTTCTTTATTTTTAAAATAACAGGGACAGTTACCAAAATACGTACAAACCAAAGGGGGGTACAACTAATTAACCCTCATTTAGTGTTAAACCCAAAATTAATAATAATGATTAATTACATCTTTCTTTCGTTCCAATGAAACCAGAGTCAGCGATAGTGTGAATAAAACCAAGGAAGAGAGAGAAAGAGCATTCGAAAGGAGAGAGAAGAGTGTTTAGCTTTCTTTTTGGTTTTTTATAAGGGCACCACCATTTTTGCTAGGGACAACCCTTACTTGGGGGCAGCCCAAGAAGGTGGAGATTTTGCTAGGGGGCACCGGCCCACATTTGGCTAGGGGCAGCCCAACCCCCCAAACCCTTCATTCCTTCCCATAACCCATTCTATACCCTCTCTCCACCAAAAGAAAAAAGAGAACTCTCCCTCTCACTCTCCCAAAATCCTACTTTCTTCTCCTCCACCACTCCACTCCCAATTCCTCCACCAAGATTTTTTCAACAACATTCGTAGATTCGAAGAGATGACACGCAAGTCGAAGCAACCGGAATCTAGGTACGTTCTTTCCTAATTTTTTCAAGAATTTTGTACACTCTATTCAAAACCCTAGAATATTTTTAATTCTCTAAAAAGTTTTGATAAATTAGGTTTAGAATTTCTTTATGGTTCATGAAAGGAATTTTTGAACATGACAAACCCACATTTTTTTTTGAAACCCTAATCCTAGAAGACGACAAACGAGCATCTCATTTTGGCCGTTCGGCTGCAACAGTCGGATTTGAATACAGTAGGACTGCCAGGCCTGTGGTAGTCCTAATGTAAAGCAGGACTGCCACAGTCTTGGCAGTCCTCTTGTGAAAACGTCTTATATGTTGGGTTGGTGAGGATGGTGAGTTCCGTATTTGTAATTAGACTGAGATTTCTATGTTTGTAGACTTAATTCACTTATACTTTTATTTACAGTCTCAAAAGGTGAAGGAATTGGCCCAGACACTCCGAAGAGGTTGCCAAAGTGACACTAGTGTCACGATCGCCAACGAGCTTGATCGCATCGACGACGTGGTCGAGTTTCCCTTCATGAATAATAGGGAGTCTCGTTCAAAGGTCCGGCATGATATGTAGTTGGATGTAGAATGATCATTAGTTGGATGTAATCTGGATGTTTTTGTAAAGATATTTTTGTTGTTTGAAACTTGAAGGATATATTTGTTGTTTGGAAACTTAAGTTGTTGGGCAGACTTTTGAAGGATATGTAGTTGACACTTATGTTATTTTTTTTGAAGTTGGATATTTTGTCTGATATGTAGTTGTGATTTATGTTGTTATTTATGTACTTGTTGGATATGTAGTTGTCTGATATGTAGTTATTATTAACGTTTGAAAACTTAAGTTGTTGGCCAATTCCTGATATTTTTGATTTAGTATCAGGAG
Source organism: Iris pallida (assembly GCA_029216955.1). NCBI lineage: Eukaryota > Viridiplantae > Streptophyta > Magnoliopsida > Asparagales > Iridaceae > Iris > Iris pallida. Next base: position 5,230,285 of record JANAVB010037619.1, read on the forward strand.
TCCCAGCACCTGGCTGTCCTACACTTATGTAGGACTGCCAGGGTCCTGCAGTCCTAATTGAAACCCTCTGTGATGAGAGTTTCAAATAGGACTGCCAGCACCCTGGCAGTCCTACTTAAGTGTAGAACTGTCAGGGGATGGCAGTCCTATTTATAACTCTCTGTGATGAGAGTTTGAAACTGAAACTCTCTATCACAGAGAGTTTCAATTAGGACTGCCACCCCCCTGACAGTCCTACACAAAAGGAGGACTGCCACCCCCCTGACAGTCCTACACAAAAGGAGGACTGCCAGGGTGCTGGCAGTCCTACACAAAAGGAGGACTGCCAGGGTGCGGGCAGTCCTACATAAGTGTAGGACTGCCGGGGGATGGCAGTCCTATTTATATAGGGAAAATTTATGAAATGCCCAAAAAACAAAAAAGTTTTACGAAAAAGTCCTACTCTTAAAAAGAACGTTTCGATGCTTCATCTTCTTCCATGTGCTGCTCACTTTCAAATCTAGGTTTTTTCCTCAAAAATCTTCAAAACTCGTCGAAAAATTTCGGAAAGACCGAGACAAACGGCAAAAGTGCTAAAACGGAGGTCCAAACATCATTTTTTCGTGATTCTAAAATTTCGAAAGGCTGACTAATGAAGAAGCAGTTAATCTCTGGCTCCTCGAAGATACGCTCATTTTGCGACAAACCGGGCCTCGTTTTGACCTCTCAATCAAAATTTATAGCCCTCCAAAGTTTCAACTGACCATAAAATACAGGAGAATAACCATTCTCCGTGTTAGAACACGATGAATGTTAATTTCGCATGAGGGTGGTCATTCTGTGTTAGTAACACGAAGAATGGCATTCTCCGTCTTAATTTACATGGAGAATGGCCATTCTCTGTGTTAGAAACACGAAGAATGGCATTCTCCGTCTTAATTTACACGGAGAATGCCCATTCTCTGTGCTAAATTACATGGAGAATGGCCATTCTCCGTCTTAATTTACACGAAGAATGGCCATTCTCCGTGTAATTTAGCACGGAGAATGGTCATTCCAGTGTTAAAAACGCAGGAGAATGGCCATTCTCCGTGTAAATTAACACGGAGAATGCCATTCACCGTGTTAAATAACCCGGAGAATGGCCATTAATTTACACGAAGAATGGCATTTTCCGTGTTAGTTTACACGGAGAACGGCCATTCCCAGTGTTAAAACACAGAAGAATGGCCATTCTCCGTGTTAGAAACACGGAGAATGACATTCTCCGTGTTAATTTACACAGAGAATAGTCATTCCCAGTGTTAAAACGTAGGAGAATGACCATTCTCCGTGTTATTTAGTACGGAGAATGTCATTCTCCGTGCTAAATTACACGGAGAATGGCCATTCTCTGCGCTAAATTATATTGAGAATGGCCATTCAAATGTTAAAACACAGGAGAATAGCCATTTATAAAATTCTGTGGTGAGAGTTTTAAACTGAATCTCATCACAGAGACTTACAAATAGGACTGCCACCCCCCTGGTAGTCCTACATTTAATTAGGACTGCCAGGGTGCTGGCAGTCGACCTAATTGAAACTAGAAGTAACAGCAAGTTTCAATTAGGACTGCCAGCAGCCTGGCAGTCCTTCTTTTGTGTAGGACTGCCAGGGGGTGGCAGTCATAATTGAAACTCTCTGTGATAGAGAGTTTCAAAACTCTCATCACAGAGACTTACAAATAGGACTGCCATCCCCTGGCAGTCCTATATTAAATTAGGACTGCCAGGGTGCTGGCAGTCCTAATTTAATGTAGGACTACCAAGGGGTGGCAGTCCTGATACTGGATCGGATACTTTAACAAATTGGTATATTTTGCCACACATACTTGCACACAGGTAAAAACATATAACACAGATAGCACACAGGTAAACACATATAATACAGCACACATGTAAACACATATAACACAGATAGCACACAGGTAGACACATATAACACAGATAGCACACATGTAAACACATATAACACAGACAGCACACAGGTAGACACATATAACACAGATAGCACACAGGTAAACACATATAACATACTGAACTTCATATTTCACAGTATAAAAAAGTTGTACTCCATATAGGTAAGTCCAATACGCGAAATTTACTGTATACAAAATTAACTCCATATAGATTAGTGGACTTCATATTTCACTGTATACAAAAGTGGTCCTCCATATACAAAATGTTAAACTGTAAATATATCCACTGTATACAAAAGTGGTCCTCCATATACAAAATGTCAAAGTGTTCCTCCATATAGGTAAGTCCAACCACCACAGTTTGTCGTCCCGGGCGATTTCGGGCCGATCTGGATATCACTAGAACTATGTTATTTTTTCGTCCAACTTTTCGACACCAATATAGCGCACCCTCGCTTGATTCAAAATAAAGATCGGTCCAGAATAAATGGGCTACATTGACTACAATTGGAACAGGAACCGCAAAATCGGAAGATCTCAAGTCCTACAATAGAACTTAAAAGTTAATACAATTAGACAACATCATAAAGCAAATAGGTTTCATATATTAGGACTGCCAGAGAGTTGGCAGTCCTTCACATATGAAGGACTGTCAGGGGCCTAGCAGTCCTACATATGTAAGGGACTGCCACCTCTCTGGCAGTCCTAATCTATGATCGGGACTGCCAGAGAGGTGAAAGTCCTCTGTGTCATAACCCGATTTTTCACCCAATGAAAAGTTAAAATTTAGTTACCAAGAGGGCTTCCAATGCATCAAAGTGTTCTTCGGACGTGGTAGAAAGAGAGTATACAACATTTGATGATCCCCGTTGTTCCATGTTCAATATTTTTCTATATTAAACACATAATTCAACTTTTATATGTGAAATTCATGTTTAAAATATTAAACAAATATTAATTCAATGACTTACCAATAAATAGGAGAAGTCTTTGACACTATTACTAAATATTTCACTAACAATCTTTCTAAAATTTAGGTTGGGAAATTTTTTTGGCTAGGTTTTGTTCTAACCTAAAATGGAGAGAAAGAGAAGAAAAGAGTTGAGGGAGAGAAGAAAAGAGTAGAGGAAGGAAAGAGAAAAAAAAGAAAAAGTTGACTTTTATACCAAAACTTGGACTGCCCCCAAGTAAAAAAAAGTCATGGCAAACTTGTAATTTTTTCAAACTATTTTGGGCTGCCCCCAAGTAAAAAGGGTGGTGCCCTTAGAAAAAACCTTCTCTTTTTTCCTTTCGAGTAAGTGAGGGCGAAAGGAGTAATGAGAGAGGACGAGATAGAGAGGGAAAAGAGAGGGAGGACTCAGAGTCGTACGGTGCAGCTCGCCGGAGACCAGGACACACGCGGCTCCAATGGAGGCTTGCGTCGGCTTCTGGTCCCCCGGTGGTGGCGATGCCTGCGCGTAAGTGGTCGGCGTACGTCAGATCCCGACTACTGGTGGTCATCGAGGAAAGCGTGGCTGGCAAGTCGTGCTCTCGGGGAGATGGTTGTGTTGGCTGGGGCGGGGCGTCGTTGCAGGGACGTGGAGGATCTGCGCGCGCTCGGCCCTGCATGACGCTCGGAGGCAGCCGGTGTCGAGCTGTGCAGCGACGTGGAGGGGTCAGATGAGGTTAGGGTTGGCATTTTTGTTTTGATGTTTTTGTTTTTTGGATGTGTCGATGGATTGTGTCCAAGTCGAACACGAGAATTAGGTACTGTGGTGTAAAGACTGGACACAAGAATGAATGAAATTGGTGTGGATAAGGAAACAGACACGACAACACGTAGTGATGATGGTGTTGGCTGTGGTCAATGGTGTTTGCAGTGTGGGCGGTGGCAACATGGTTTGAGGATGGTGAGGGAGTAGAGGTGCTGGTAGGGGAAGGTTGGCCTGCGGACAGTTGTGGCGTCGGATACGAGGGTGTCTCGGTGGTCGACGGGTTTGGCAGAGCAACGGGGACAGCGTTGTCAGTGATTCTAGATGGATGAGACGAGGGGTTCGTAGAGAACAGGGGAGGTAGACTAGATGGCTTCTCGGTTGGTCACGTAAATGGATGGGCTTTGGCAAGGGGAGAGAAGAACATGGGTTGGGAGTTTAGCTTTTCTTTATATATATATATATCCACCACGGTTAACGTGGATTATATATATATATATATATATATATATATATATATAATCCACGTTAACCGTGGTGGATATATATATATATATATATATATATATATATATATATATATATATATATATATATATATATATATATATATAATCCACGTTAACCGTGGTGGATATATATATATATATATATATATATATATATATATATATATATATATATATATATATATATCCACCACGGTTAACGTGGATTATATATATATATATATATATATATATATATATATATATATATATATATATATATATATATATATATATATATATATATCCACCACGGTTAACGTGGATTATATATATATATATATATATATATATATATATATATATATATATATATATATATATATATATATATATAATCCACGTTAACCGTGGTGGATATATATATATATATATATATATATATATATATATATATATATATATATATATATATATATCCACCACGGTTAACGTGGATTATATATATATATATATATATATATATATATATATATATATATATATATATTTTTTTTTTTTTTTTTTTTAATATATATATATATATATATATATATATATATATATATATATATATATAATCCACGTTAACCGTGGTGGATATATATATATATATATATATATATATATATATATATATATATATATATATATCCACCACGGTTAACGTGGATTATATATATATATATATATATATATATATATATATATATATATATATATATATATATATATATATATAACGTGGATTATATATATATATATATATATATATATATATATATATATATATATATATATATATATAATCCACGTTAACCGTGGTGGATATATATATATATATATATATATATATATATATATATATATATATATATATATACTAGCATATGTGCACATGTTTTGTACGTATTTTAACATTTCTTAATTAGTTTAGGAAGACTCTTTAGGAAGACCAAAGGGTAGTCTTCCTAATTACTAAATTATCCTTATTAAAATTAATAAACTATTTTTAATTAGTATAAGTATATAAGGGTATTTTCGGAATTCAAAAGTTTCACCAACTAAGTTTTCCTATTATATATATATATATATATATATATATATATATATATATATATATATATATATATATATATATATTATATTTATATATATATATATATATATATATATATATATATATATATATATATATATATATATATATAAATATATTATATATATATATATATATATATATATATATATATATATATATATATATATAATCCACGTTAACCGTGGCTATGGCCTTCTTTGAAATCGAAAAAGCAAGAAATAGAGTAGGAAGATAGCCCTTTCTCCAACATGAGCGGGGGAGGGGGAAGCCGTAGCTCAAAAAGGTGAGGGGAAGGAGCCCCAATACGCATGGATAAGTAGTCAGGGCAGAAAGAGAAGTCTACCTCCTACAGTCCGGACGAAAAGTGCGTCATTGGAGATTCACGTCGCGCGTTTCCTAGACAAAGTCGACAAATACTTGATGCATGTTAGGAAGGGATGCCAGAGTTGCGTCCTTCTGCTTGACTCTCTCATCGAAAGCCTGATGGTATTTAAGGTGAAATGCGAGAGCGATTAGAATACTAATCTCTTTTACATCCTCACCAGGTGGGTAAGAATCAACGACCCTGTCCCAAAATGCCATAAGCTTCATCTTGGTTTCTCTGACTAATGTCTGACGAACGTCCTTGTTACAAGTCGAAGAAGACGCCGAAATACCAATGATCCAGTCGGATGTGGATCCATCAGGAGGCGACGCTAGTGTGCCCACAACCGGCAATTGTGATGGCAGTAGTTGGTCAAAATTTTGGGTGGAAGGGGAGCTGACTAGGGTCCCCGGACGAACGTCTTCTGCTACTTCTACCTCCTCTTTGGCTTCTTCTTTCACTACTACCAGCGGGGCCTCAGACTCGTCTAAGCAGCTGCTCGATTTTATAGGGTTTTTCGAAGTCGGAGGCTCAACGACTACGTCACAGTCGATCTCCCTATCTACGGCGACACCGATATATATATATATATATATATATATATATATATATATATATATATATATATATATATATATATATATATATATATATATATATGTATGTATGTGTGTGCAATCGCATAAGCAACTGATTAGAATACTGTGTTATTCAAGGAGTTCGATACAAATGCGAAGTTCGAAAACGCAAGCCATGAAAACTATCGAAAATATTCATGAAAACGTATTCACGAAAACCAAAGACAAAGCAATTTGCGGCATAAAAAGTAGTGCAACGGAAGGTCTCTCCCGACTCAGTCGCATAGCCAATCCTCGAGGCGCAACCCGCTGAATATGGGACTTGATTCCGAAGAAGTATATATATATATATGTGCAATCGCATAAGCAACTGATTAGAATACTGTGTTATTCAAGGAGTTCGATACAAATGCGAAGTTCGAAAACGCAAGCCATGAAAACTATCGAAAATATTCATGAAAACGTATTCACGAAAACCAAAGACAAAGCAATTTGCGGCATAAAAAGTAGTGCAACGGAAGGACTCTTTTGACTCAGTCGCATAGCCAATCCTTGAGGCGTAACCCGCTGAATATGGGACTTGATTCCGAAAAAGTCTTTCCATAACAAGAAAAGGATCTTTTATATATATATATATATATATATATATATATATATATATATATATATATATATATATATATATATATATATATATATATATATAGTTTAGAGGGGTCTTACGGTTATGCATGGAAGATTTAATGATATGAATAACCTTTATTTATTTGGATTGGTATTAAATATACGATGAGATATAGTAGGAGATGTTTTCTTGAATTTAAGTAAGATTGCATGCATCTCTTCTCTATATTTAAATCCAATAAAACATAATTAATTAATCCTAAATAGAATATTTGATAACAATAATAATTCAAAGTAGCACTTAATATTTATCAAACAATTTAGGTCGTATAAATTCAAATCAAAATTAATTAAGAAATCAACATAATAAATATAAAATAATTTTTAAGGTTTATCAAATAATTTAAATTGTATAATAAATAAATCAAATAACTGATTATCATATCAATTTGGGTTGCCATCAAAATATCGTAAAGTATATATTTTATAAATCAAATCCTTATTTCAAAAATAAATGGACGAACCCCTTTTTATTATTCAAAAATATTCATGAGTTTTAAATTACTTTAGAAATCAACTTGTGATAAAAATCCAAAATAATATCGACACATCTTTCTTAATTCTAATAATATAATTTAATAAAATATTTTTTATTAAAATGAGTTAGTACTTTCACTACCAAAATAAGTCATATTTGCGACGAGATTAGCAAAGTAGACAAAAAAACGTCGCTAGTTATGTTGCATTTAGCGACGAAACAAAAAGACGTCGCTGAACGTCACTATCAGCGACAGTTAGCTACGTACGTTACTATTTAGAAAGCAAATGTCGCGGCTCAGTCGAAGAACGTCGTTGTTATTTTTTAAAATAGTGACATTTCGCGACTCATTTGAAGTATTGTGCCCGTATATTAGTAGACAACGACGTTTAGCGATGTTACTTGATGACGTCTCTAAATTATTTCATATATGGTTATCTTGTCGATTGACTTTTCATTCTCTCTCCCCTAAGATTTTCAATCCCCCCCAAAAATTTCTCTCCCCCTCCCCCTCTCGTCTCTGGCAGCCCCCTTCCCCCGGCGACCCTTGCCTTCGACTCCTCTCTCGACTCCGGTGGCTATCTCCCCCCGGCGACCCCCTTCCCCTTCGACTCTCACCCGCATCTCCTTCCTTGGCTCCCTGCGACCCCCTGCCTCCGGCGTCGCTCTCGACTCCGGCGGCCCCCTCCCCCCTGCGACCCCCTTCCCCCTCGTCCCTCTCGTCTCCTTCCCCGTAGACTCATGTATTGAATCTTGATAGTAATTTCATTGACTACTTGAACATTGAAATTCATAGAGAACTTTTCATTTATTGATATGAATAAAACATGAGAAGTCTTGGTACATTTATAGGAGCAAGTCACGACACCCCTCTTTAGCCCATGCGATTTGGGACTAAAGTGAGGTATAAAATAAGAGTTAACTGACACTTTGCAAGCTGGAGCATATATGTCAATTATTCCAAGCTTTGCAAGTCACGACACCCCTTCTTTCTTTTTAAATCATTTCTTTTCCTTCTTTTTTTCGTCTTTCTTTCTTTTGTTTTTTCACTTTTTTTGTTTTTCCCCCTTTTTTTTCCTTTTTTTAATTTTGGGGTTGGGAGTGGGAGTGTGGGCTGTGGGGGGGATTCCAAGGTAAAAAAAAAAACTATTCCTATTTGTTAGTATCAGGAAGTACACACATTGGTTTTTTTTTTCATTTTAAAATTTTTATTTGCTTTCTATTGCTATTTGTTAGTATCAAGAATTATACACATTAGATTGTCAAGTCATAAATTTCAGAAGAAACAAAAAATTCATTTCAAACTGGAAAGATAGCTAAATCTAGCACCTGCTAACTATTAGTTGCTTGAAAATGGGTTCTTTAATCTGACAAAATAATAAGAAAGAGAATTCTTTGAGAGCTTTGAATATACGGTGGACCCTTATTTCATTTACTTTCATTAGGGCTGTAAATGAACAGAGCAGCTCGAAAACTCGACTCGGGTTTCTTAACGAGTCGAGCTTGAGCAAAATTGAGCTCTATTGCATACAAATTGGAAGTTGCACACATCAGATGAAGTGATCTCATACTTTGGACATATCTTGACTTTTTCTTCTTTACTCTCATTATTCTGTTATCTTCCTATGTTTTCCCATTAACGTGATACATGGTTATTTTTGTTGTTAACTCTCAATTATCACATTTACGTCTGTTGAATTTTTTTTATGAAGGGAATAGTATCCAGATAAAATGGATTGTTCTTCCAACATATCCTGACATAATTTCCAATACGTCGAGAATGGTAATTTTCTAATCTTATTGCTCTTTTAACGGCTTTCTACAAACTTGCTCAGTCTATTTTATTTACGAGAAATTTGGATTATATGCAGGGAATAATAGCTTGCTTAACTGAACTCCGAGTTCGCTTGCCGAAATTTTATATTCTAATATGTGGAATAGAAGACCTAAAGCACGTCGATGGTACACGAGTTCCTTGCAGCATACATGTTGAGGGCATTCGATGGTACATGAGTTCCTTGCAGCATACATGTTGAGGTCAATCGACGGTATACGAGTTCCTTGCAGCAAGCTCTTCGATCCCCCAAAGAAAGGCTAGTGGTGGTTTAAATGGAGCAAGCTTTATAATATGCATTAGAATTTTTTTGAAGTATTGGATACCCTTTGTTTTACAAGTACTAAATATTACTTCTCTTCATGTTATATGTACTGAATTTTGAGGAACAATATAATTACTTTTTGAGGATTGCTATAATTACTTTTCATGTTGTTGTCTATAATTATTGAGCTACAACTGCGAGCAAGAATTGTGTTAAATTGTATTATGTGTTCTTGTGTTTCAATGTATAATGGCAATGACAAAAAAAATACTCGTGACAATATTGATTTGCCACCAAACGTATAAAGTGTACACTACGGTGACAATATTTACCTTCACTAAACATATAAGTATACAGTGATAACAATAAAAGTGTCACTGCAAGTGTTTATAATGATGACATGTACTTGTCACTAAACATATACGTTATTGTGACAACAATAAAAGTGTTACTAAAATAATTTTTATTTTTTTGTCAAAAAAATTTATATTTATTTTTAATTACAATAGAATGCTATTTGTGACAATACCATGTGTTACTTATAATATTTTTAGTGACGAATTTCTTGTCACGAAAAATATACTATCACTGACAAGCTATTCTTGTCATAGTAGAGAACTTTCTGTGACAACGACTTTTAGTCGTCACTTATACTTTTAGCTACGGAGGTATATGCTACGAAAATAAGTCGTCACTGTACTCGTCACAGAAGATGTGTTGTGACGAGTTTCATAACTTTTGTGACAACTTTACATGTCACAGAAACCATATTTTCTTGTAGTGTCAGGTAACCCTAACCCTAACTCCCTCTTACTGACACGACACTGACACACTCCTCTTGCTGACACGACAAGGCACACATACATAGACACTGACACGACACTGACATCGTGTGTAGGTTGAGGGAAGGAAATAGTTATCAAATTTTTGTAATACACAGTTCTGTGGAAGTTATAGTTTTATGTAGAGCTTCGTAAGCAAGAAAGGAGATACAAATAAAAGAACTGTAAGTAATTTTTCAAAGTTTGTACAAGCTAATATTTTTATATCCAAGAATGTTAATTTGTCTGAAATCAGAACTATTCAAACAGTTGAGTTAACCAATATTGTTTATAACGACATTTATATATATGAGCCAAATCCTAAACAAAATTGAAAAAAACATATACAATGATTTGTTGAGCATCAATTTCTTTATTGAACAAATTTTCTCATGTAAGAAGCTTTAGTGCAAGAACAAAAACACAAATGAAAATAGCAAGCTATATCGTGCTAGCCAAATTTTAAGCTGAACCTCAAATGAGCTTGTGTGCAGGCCTTTGGCCATAGCCCAACTTCATTTAAATTCAGTATCACTGTTCAGGAAAATGGAGTGAATGACCTGCTGTGAGGATCCATCCTAGCTTTGGCAGGCCACTTGGCTGCAGCAGGGATATAGTGTGAGCTCGGGCTTGGCCAGGCAGTGTGGCCAAGTCACTTGGCCACTGCCTTCAGTCGAGAAGGTTGACCTGATGTAGGCAACAGATGGGGGTTGGCCATTGGTATAAGTAAATGTCAGTCCTAGAGATTGGTTAAGTGAAGTTTTAGGCGAGTTAGTGCTTGTATCAGTAAATGTGTATGGAATTGGTAGTGTAAATGTATTAGTGCCAGTAGTTAGTGTCATATAAGTTAGAGTGTTAGTGAGAGGGAATAACCCCCCTCCTTAGCTGCAGGAATCGACCTGGGCATGTGGTTCACTATCATTGACAGTGAACTGCCCCTTTGAGTCAGTATTACAGTGTGCCTATTGATCACTGCTCTATGGCTAAATGCTATTGGCCTATGTTTCTTGAGAGGAAGTTTTGAGTCTCAGTTAGAATATATTGGAATGAGTGAGTTAGAACCTTGCATTTGGGTGAGTGATCGAAAATAGAGAATGTATTAGAGAGTGAGTATCAGTGATGTAGAGTGTGGGTGCATTGTTAGGAGTGTGTGGCCATATGGCATGAACAAGGTCTGACCTTTAGGTTTGGTAACAAGATGAAGGATCCAAATATATCCATGATGAACTAGATGAAGTAAGTATAAAAGTAATTAACGGGATTACACATGATTAGACACAATAATACTCCTAAGATACTACAGGATACGCCAAACCATTTGTCGTGTTCATGTCATCGTGTACAGACGTGTCAAGATACTAGGTATGTAGGTAAATGCTAGCTAGGTATCGTCCAATATTTTATGGTAAGTGCTAGCTTGGATACTCTGAGGTCAAATTTTTCTTGTAGGCTCACAAGGAACATGATGACAGAGATATCATTATCTATTATGTTAAGTGTCCGTGTTAGCCTAAAATCAAGTGTCTATGTGAGCCCTTCTCAAAAAATTAAATTTACTTATGCAAGCCTTTTGGGGCTATCAGAGTTATACCAAAAAGTCGAACAACTTAGTCTTTTGTAGATTTTTTTCGGAAATCTAGTATAATGCTGATAGCCTCAAAAGGCTTGCATAAGTAAATTTTATTTTCAGGAAATGCCTCACAAAGAACACGTGATAACACCTAAGTGTATATCGTAGTACCTGGAGTGTATAGAGTTAGTATCCTAGTAGTATATAAGATGAACGTGTGTATAGTTAGTATCATAGGTATTTGAAACTGTATTCTAGTATCAAGATACAAGAGAGTATCAATGTGATATTGTGTACCATAGTACATGATATCCGCATGATACACAAATACCTAGAGTTAAGGTGATATGTAGGTGGGTGCTAGCTAGGTGTCTTAGATATATATGTAAGTATATGTGTCAGCCCGAAGTCAAGTGTCCATGTCACCCTTTCTCTGACAAGTAAATTTACATCTGTAAGACTTTTGAGGCTGTTAGAGTTCTACAGATTTCAGAAAAATAGGAAAAAAGATAAAGAACAAAATGAGTAACTCTAACAAAAAGATAAAGAACAAAAGAATAATATAAAATAACAATAAAAGAAAAATCCTAGAAAAAATATAATATTTGGCCTTTTCTAGTATTTTTCTGAAATCCTGTATAACTCTAAGAGCCTCAAAAGATTTTCCATCACCAAGGTGGACCGGAGACACGATATGGGAGGAGGTCAAAGATTTTTCAAGTGTTATCAAAGAGCCTACAAAGGGACACAAGTGTGATGAATTTGGTCGCACACATATATAATTGGACGAAAAGGAGTATATTCTGGGACCTACCATATTGGAGCACCAATCTGATTAGACATAATCTTGATGTCATGCATGTCAAGAAGAATGTGTTTGACAACATAATTAATACTGTGATGGACGTAAAGGAAAAGACGAAAGACAATCCCAAGGCCAGGTTGGACTTGGAAGATATATGCAGACGTCGTGCATTGTATTTGATAAAGGAAGGCAATGGGAAGTATAAGCAACCTAAGGCAATTTTTCACTGGACAGGGAGGATAAAGGGAGACTTTGTAGGCGAATTCAGAGCCAAAAATTTTTGATGGGTACACATTGAATTTAAGAAGATATGTCGACCCGAAGGAGAACAAACTGACGGGTATGAAGAACCATGACTGTCACGTATTCATGGAGAGGTTAATTTAGATCGCATTTCGAGAATTATTATCGTCGGTCGTTTGGGATCTGTTGACAAAGCTGAGCATATTCTTCAGAGATCTTTGTTCTACTAAGTTGCTTGTCGATCGTCTAGAAAAGTAAGAGAAGGACATTACGTAATACTATGCAAGCTTAAGAGGGTGTTCCTCCTGGGTTCTTCGACTCCATGGAGCATTTGCCAATTTATCTTTCCTATGAGACGTGTTGGTGGGCCCGTCGGTTATCAGTGGATGTACCCGTTTGAGTGGCATTTGAACCACCTAAAGAGAAAGGTGAAAAACAAGGCTCGGGTCGAGAGTTCTATTTGTGAAGCCTATATTCTCGAGAAGATTATAAACTTCTATTCGATGTATTTCAAGCCATATGTTGCTACTAATAGAACAAGGGCTTCAAGAAACGACGATGGATATCTTGAATCTAATAATGCAATACTGAAAGTCTTCAATGCTTTCGAAAAGCCTTCGAAGAAAATGAAGAAAAGATATATAAATGACGAGGAACTAAGGGCTATTCAGTTATATATATTACTCAACTGCGACGAGAATGAAGTGGAGAAGCTCAAGGGATAAGTAACTAATACGTCCACGTTTGCATCATCTATCCATGTAATAGTATCCATATTATTATTACACTAATTGGCCGATGTGTTGTTATTTTTAGTATATTTAATCATGAGATTAGGTCGAGTAGACAGTACATAACAGATGAAAAACTAGAACATAAAATGAGACGTCATTTTCCTTCATGGTTGAGTGCATATGTAAGGAGCTCGGTAATTACTTTTTGTATATGCACCTTAGATAGTAATTAACATAACACTGAATTTAATTTCTTATCTTATGGTATTTAGGTCGATCATCCAGACACAACACTAGAGAATGAATCTATTAGAACTCTAGCCAAGGGGCCAATTTATTTCATCAAAATCTGGCCAAGCTATTGTGTGAATGAGTTTAGGTTCAAGTCAACAAATGCTCCGATCAGAGAGAGCTTTCCAGATCTTGATTCGACAAAAAATAGTTATTTGTGTATCAAATCTATAAACTATAAAGATGTCGATCTAGGCAATAATTTTTATGACGTCTTACGGGAGATTGTGGAGTTGACATATAACTACGACATAGAGCCGGCTAAGATTATATTGTTCAAGTGTGATTGGTTTGATCCGATCTAAGATCAAGGTTAGAAAATTGTCAAGCATGGCCTTGTGGATATTAACTGTCGGCGTTGATATCAAGGATACAAACCATTTATCCTAGCAAGTTAGGCTCAACTCGTTTACTTCACTACTTATCCTAGACGGGGAACAGCTAGGTTGGACTGGTGGACAGTATGCAAGACTAAAGCCAGAAATACTTATAACGTTGACGAAATAGCTTATCAGGAGGACGAGCTACCTCTCGTAACAAATACAGTTGATGTGGACACAATGGAAGTTCCCCATTACACGTCTAATTGTGTAGAAAAGGTAGAAGTATTCAAAGGAAAAAACAAAGTAGATAAAAGCGAAGATGAGGAGGAGGAGGAAGATGACGACGCAGAGAATGAAGAAAATGAATTTTCAGAAGATAATTGAAAGAAAATAAAATGTAAAATATGTTTAACCACTAATTAATCGCCATGCAACAACTATTTAGACTTGTAAAATGTACTATCATTTTGTTTAACCCATAATTAATCTTTATGTTTCCATCAAGCTTACCAGATGATACCCATGATCCGAGTACGTTGCTTGAGAGAGGCACAGATGGATGCTGAGGAGGAAGTGGTATCTCCTGCTACTGAGGAGGAAGTGATGTCTTCTGCTGCTGAGGAGGTGACACCTAAAGCAGAGATCAAGGTCAAGAAAGAAGTACTACCTCCTACTATTAAGGAGGAAGTGATTTCTAAAGCCGAGATCGATGTGAAGGATGAAGTGGTACCAGAAGGCAGTGGCACCGAGAGTTCTACTCCAGCTCCTATAGCTGATCTTGATCACCTGGGGCCTTCTTATGCACAGTGGCCGAGGGACTGGTACTGCTCCAACATAAAGGGTAGAGTTATATATATTATATGACTTTTGACCAGATTTGTCTCCGGTAAACTTATTTCTGGATTAGACTTGGATGTTTTGTACAACTCTGGATGTTTTTTGTTATTTTCTAGACTTGGTCATTATCTAGACTTGGATATTTCTGGATTACTTTATTATTATTATCTAGACTTTGATGTTTCTGGATGCTATTATCTAGACTTGGTTATTATCTAGAAATTCAACGGAGGGTTGCTTTGGGTTTATTTTTTTATAAGCTGTGATATGTTAAATACATGCAGATTTGATTTAGAATATGTATTACATTTCTTGTATATATCTATTTTTGTCAGGTATGGCAGGACGAAGAGGATCGTACCTCGGAGCATTCCGTGCCGGTAGAGGTTCCACCGGTAGAGGAGCATCCCGTGCCGGTAGAGGTTCTACCGGTGGACGGAGTGCTAATCCGTTATCGGATGATGGTTTCGGACCCTCATCTCCTAGTACTCCAGTGTACCGTCAGTCACATCTCTGACTGCATCGACGGTGCATGGCAGTACTCCTGGGACGGGCAGTTCCAGGCCTGAGACTACCCCGTCCAGCATTCCGAATGCTGACGGTACTATGGAGACGGAGAAGCGGATGGAGAAGGTCGCACCTACTCCGTCCCCATATGATCTGAGCGATCCCCCATGCGCCCCTCCGAACGAGACGAGGATGGAGATTTGGTCCGACGGACCTACAAAGTAAGTTAATTAGTTAACATTAATTTATAAATATATCTATATATTCATGAATATAATTATTGTTGTGTAGATATTGTCTCCCGTCAGTTCAGAGGGCATTGAGGCTATTTCTGAGGCCCAACTACGGTGGCCCTTGGATCAACTACTCGGATGTCTCGGATGAGCGAAAGGTATTCTGGTTTGCCCGCTTCAAGGTAACTAAAGTATATTGCTTTTAGTATAAATCATCTTTTATGTATATTATATAACTAACTAATTTAATTCTTGTAGAAAACATATTTTTATCCACCACACCGGGATAAGATGATCGAGAAGCAATTTTTTACCGTTGTCGCCAAATTGATCCGGGATGCGATCAACGACCAGAAGGCTTGAGAGCGCTCCGAAAGACCGATCCAAGGTTGGATCACGCTTGAGCAGTGGACTGGGATGAGGGCTAGATTCGACAATCTTAGGTACAAGGAACGGTTAGAGAAGGCGAAGGCGGCTAGGACAAGGACAAGAAAGTAGTGTGGTTGCTCGATTTCCATGACGAAATATTTTCGTCGCCTGGTATGTAGTTTACTGTAATATATTATTTTAATGAAAGTAGGAATAAAATATTTAATTTTAGTAACAAACATATTATTATAACAGATAATGAGGGGTGAGAACCCCAACACAGTGACCGTCTTCCTGGTCACCCATCGGAAGGGCGGAAAGCTCATCGATGATAAGGCCAAGTAGAGCTATGTAAGTATTACTTTACGTGTCACTAACTTTAGTATAACTTAAAAAATATGCAATATATATCCGTAGACGGGGAACAACTAGGTTGGTAGTAAAAATTATGCTTATCGAGATGCATACTTTTCTAGGAAGAGTATCTTAGGCTGGAGCGTGAGAGTGCACCTGCGGAGGGAGGGGCTGGCACTTTCTCGCAGCCCCTCCGGCTCGGGTATTGGTTGAGCTCTGATTGACCGTCGCTGGTGGTCTTCAGAGGGGTATGTACTACGGTATGGGATCCTATGACGCCTTTGTGGCGATGCAGTCATCCAGGGCCCCCTCTGCCAGTGTGCATTCCCTACAGTCCTCACAGGAGTCGGCCCGAGTGGAGGAACCCCATTGCTAGGTTACTGAGTTGCGTGACAAGCTGTTGCAAAGGATTACGGAGCAGCCCCAATCTCAGCCGCAGACGGACGATGCGGCGCTCACCGCACGATTTGATATACTCGAGCGTACCATTAGGGAGACGAGTGAGAGTACGGATCGTGCCATTTAGGTGGTACAGGAGAGGAGGAATCTTGCCGTTCAGTCGAAGCAGGGGTCGCAAGTGGCCATGGGCGATCAACTTTCGAGTCTGACGGCTGTTATGGATTCCACCAACTCTAGACTGCTATCCATTGAGCAGACACTTCCTGGTCGTGCGTCGGCATCTACACCGACTGTATCGATTCCACTGCCTCCTCCTCCTCCTCCTCCTATTGATGAGTTGTCATCGGTGACGCTGACACCAGCGCAGTATAGGTTCATGTTGTCCCAAATGCAGAGACTGCCTCCTCCTCCTCCTGACTAGGCATAGTCCTTCATTGGACTTATTTTCATGTGTTGTGTTATTGTTTGCTGACCCATTGTTGGGTCTTTATGTATTTATTTTATTCATTTAGTGACTGTGTTATGTTGACCCTGTTGAAACATTACTGGACAAACTCTTTTTATAGCCGTTTGGTAATGGATTTGTTTCCATCCAGCTATTTCATATCTTTCTTGTTGTTTGATTCTATTTGTTTGATTATTGCTAGTGTCTTTTCATCATTTGTCAAATTATGTTTGTTTACCGGTGTTGAGTTTTCTACCGAAGGGGTCAGCGAATCCAGGAAATTCTATAAAGGGTTGCTCCGGGTCTATTATTTGCAAACTGTTATTTAAAATACAGGTAGATTCTGGATGAAAAAGCAAACATAATCCTTTTTTTAATTTTTTTAAAAGTTAGCGATGCTTAGCGACGTTTACCGACGAATTGCGACGCCAGATTACATCGCTAAAGTGTATCGGTACGTCGCTAACCTGAAAAGCAAACGTCGTAGAAAGTCACTTGACGTCACTACCTTGCTGACATGGCAAACTCGACATGTCAGCAATAACGTCGCTAATTTCGTCGCTATTCAAGTATCTGAACGTCACTACCCTGTGTCGGAGACGTCGCTGACGGTCGCCAAACGTCGCACATTAAGTTGCTAACCGCTGAACTATCAGCGACAATTAGCAATGAATATAAACGTCGCTAATTAGCAATGTCTCGTCGGCAAATGTCGCTATCCACTAAAAAGCTAACGACATAAATGCGCCGCAAAAGAGCGTCGCCATGGCGACGAACAGCGACGTATTCTGTGTTAGCGATAGGTATTACGCGACATGGAGATTTCATCGCTAATTTCGTTGCTAAAGGAAATCAACGATATATTTTTTTTCCAATTAACGACGTCCTGTGGCATTTTTTGGTAGTGTTTAAATTTTTAACTAGTTTTTGATAATATAATTATCACAAAATATCTTTCAAAAAATTTCGACGAAAAAAATACCTTTAAACACAATAAAGTAAAATAAAGTTTTGGGAAATTTCGAGAAATTGAGTTACAAGTACGATTCAGGCAGTCGTTGATTAGCATATATATTGTATCCTTGCTACGAAGGCTTTTACAAATGGAGCCCCAGACCCAATCGAGCAGGACGAGTCGGGCATCATAGCATGTTTTGATGCACTTAAGCGCAACATTACGGAGCTCATCCAGTTCAGCCAGACGATGCAACGCATTGTTACGAATCTGGCCTAGCTAGTAGACAGAGCGCAATGTTATGGTGTTGCAGGGATCACAACTTTCACTGAGCGAGTCATTAGGACAGAGCACTGCTAGACTAATCTCCACAATCGATTCCTACATTGTTAGATTATTAAGAATGGAGTAGATACCTCCTCCAACACCGTCGACGTCGACGTCGACACCGCCTCTATAGCCACTGTAGCTTATATAGGACGCCATTAAGCAGATTGCAGCACTTATTCGCATGAGTGCTCCTCCTCCCCACTACTAGTCCTAGTTTGGACATATTTTTCATGAGTTTGTGTACTGTCCCTAGTTGGATCTCTTCTATCATACATTATTATATCGATCAGACAATCATTATCAGGGAGCTACTATATCAGACAGATTTTGTATCGTAGATTATGGTTGGTTATGTATTGTATCATATTTGTATTTTTTTTTCTTATATTCTCTGTCTTTATCATATATTCTGTGATATATTTTTGTATATGATATATTTCTTTATCATATTTGTGTATATTTTGTGATACAGAAAATGCTACTACATTTTTCATGTTTTTGGTATTTAGCGACATTTAGCTACGTTTAGCGACGCAAAAAAATGTTGCTAACTTTATCCAAATGTCGCTAAATATATCAATATGTGTCATTTGTTCATCACAACCTAGATATTGCTGGAGAGGAACAACGACATACAAAGCGTCACAATAATCCTAAAAAATAAGTAGTTGCTGATCATCGTCAATTTATTGACGCACTTTGCCATGTCAGCAATCATGTCGCTGACGAGGTAAAGTACATCGCTATTGTGTCATTGTTTTGGCAACAAATGACGACTAGCTCTGCGTCGCTAATTTGGCGACGTGAATTATTATACGTTGTAGAGTAGCGATTGTTGCAGATGTCGCTGATTACATCGCTACATTATGTGTAGCGACATTTCCTTGGTCTGTGATTGGAAAAAAAATGAGACTAAGTCAAAACGTCACAAATAACGTCGCTAGTATAAATTAGTGACGTAACTTTTGTCATTCAGGAAATTTGTATGTGTCGCTAATACTTCTTATTGGTAATGGTTGTTCAATTCATTTACATTTGTGGCACATGTTTCTCAAGATCCCAAACTTAATCTCAACTAACCTCATAAGAGATCCCCAAACTTAGATGTATATCAAGATGGTGGACTTAGAAAAACAAAAGCTAAGCATCATACTTACCTAGAGGAGACGAAGGGTAGAGGGGCGGTGGAGCAGTTGAGAGGGGAGATGCATTTCTGGAGTGCGTCAGTCGAGAGAGGCACTGGTCCGTGTGGTTGAGAGGATCAATGGAGCTTGCGGTTGTTGTGCGGCATGTCGAGAGGGGCAAGCGTGTGGCGATCAGGGCGACAACGAGATTTAGCCTGGGGGAGAGAGAAAGACAATCGATTTTGTAGGGACAAATGGAAATTTTAGCGAGATTATACGCCTAGTGACTCTACTTAGCGATGACCTCAACAACGTCTCTCGACTTCATTAAGTTTAATGCTGACCTGGATTTGTGTCGTATTTGCGATATTTTAGCAACGCATAACAAAAAGAATTCTTTTTTGAGTTGGCATGTGAGATATTACGACAAGTCAACGATACTTAGCGACGTAATCTCTGCGTTACCATAATGTCGCTAGTTAGTTGCTAACTTGTCCATAGGCTCGGGCCAAAAAACCAGCCAACTCGTGGCGTAGGAGCGGTCTTCCAATGTATTGGCGACGTACTAGATGTCGCTAATGTGTCACTGACTCCGCTTTGTTTTCGACGCTTATAAGTTGTTGCCGTTTGTCGCAATTGATTGAGAAATTCTCACAATGGAATGATTTTATTTTTTTTATTTTTTTTATTTTTTTGTAGCTTTTCCTACTGGACCAGCATTTCGTCATTACCAGCATTTCGTCATTGATGACACACACTACAGAATCTAAGGTTCATACTACCCGTCCTTGTGACTTGGCCGCCAAGACTTCTAACGATCAACTCTCTACACGTCCTTGTCACTTGGCCACCAAGCCTTCAAACTCTATATATAGACACCATCTCCATTGCTTCCAACCATATCATCAGAACTCTCTATACACACCAACTTTCAAGAAAGAAAGAGAAGAAGAGATCATGGCGTCAATGATGGGAGGAGGGTTCGTCCAAGCCTACGTGATGAAGAAGCTCCTTAAGGAGAAGATGGAGAGAATGGGAAGAGACCAAGAGGAGGAGTTATTAGCCGGTGGACACGCTGTGGAGAACAGGAAGAAGACGTGTCGACGCAAGTCTTGTTTCTCTGGATCGAGGAAGAAGATACATCCGAGTGTGTCGAAGTCCGAAGAAGCCCAAGTGACACTTTGAGGATTAATGTACTATTGTTGCAGTTATTTGTTGGGACTATATTTTTTTTCTTGTTAGATTTGGTATCTGCTAAATAAAATTCAAGGTTGTAATGTTGACTAAGAAGAATGTATATAAGACTATAATTCTTCATTCATTAGAGCCTCTCATGTCTCCGATGTTCTTGGTTAGTGTAATTTTCAATAAATTTCTATTTCTATCCAGTAAAAGAAGGAAAAGAATTTTCTCCGCATTAACATAACACTTCTCTGGCTGTCCGCAACTCGTTGCATCGTGTCGCAACTGGGAAACATTCTTCGATATTCTGTAAACAAAATAACAAGAGGTTAGAGTTACCAGCCTCTAAGAAAGTCGTATAGGAACCACTGCCCTAAGAGATTAGTTGAAGTCTATGTGCAGACTTGTTATCGAATCTTCCTAGAGGTAAAACTTCTGTGCTACCAGCTTCTGGTCACTGCATACGGCTTCGACAGACTAATCTGAACTTAGCTTTTGCCTAGATGATCACGAATTTTGAAGAACCAAACAGAGTTTATTTGCAAACGGGTAGGACAACTTGGCTTTGCCTGGTGAGGTCTCTCGGACTAGAGGTAGAGAGTTGATAAAGTTGGATGTATTGAGAATGGTATGTTGCTCGGATGGTTACAATTGTGGATTAATAAGTACATTTTTTTTCCCAACAGGACAAGGAGCATATGTATTTATATTAATAAAGTGAAGTTAAGGTCTGTTAGAAATAATTGGCATGGGAATAGGTCTAGATGAAACATTCAAATGCTTGTTTTGGACTAGATTTTTTTCCAAAACTATGTTTCGAAAACAGAGATGTCAATATTTAAAAGAATATAGGCAGAGAATTTCTGAACAAATATATACTATGAAGCAGATGAGACGGACTACAGCATTAAATATCACTTGATGACTATTGTCTTTATCTGAAGAAGTACCTAATGAACTAGACCTTAAATCAAATTCAGACACTAGCACACATAGTATACTAGATGTTCTTGGGTCTATCGGATGTTGCTTTTGATTGGCCTACACACATTTTTTTTGTTCATGAGAGTTGTCTATGATCGTCTTGTCCTATAATCGCGACCTCTCATATAGGGCAGTGCTGATGACTTACCTCTAGAAGGATTCGATAACAAGTTTGCATATTTACCTCTAGGGGATTTACAAAAAAATAATATGGAACGTTGGTCCTGAGATTAAATTCTCGGGATCTCCATTCAGACTCAGTTGTACAAAGTTGTACTTAGATAAGCCCATAAGTAAGTCACCAGCACTGCCATAAAAGATTATTCGAGGTCTATGTGCAGACTTCTTATCGAATTCACATAGAGGTAAAACTCTCGTGCTACCGGCTTCTCATCACTGCACATAGCTTCGAGAGAGTGACCCGAACTTAGCTTTTGCCTAGATCATCACGAATTTTGAAGAATCGATGAGTTTATCTGCAAACAGGTAGGGAAACTCGGTGTTGCTTGGCGAGGTCTCTGGGACGAGAAGAAGTGAGAGTTGATAAAGTTGGATCCATCAGTATTGAGCATTGTATGTTGCTCGAATGGTTACAATTGTGGATTAGTAAGTACATTTTTCCCCATAGGATGAGGAGCATATGTATATATATATATATATATATATATATATATATATATATATATATATATATATATATATATAGAATGTAAGTTAAGGACTATTAGAAATAATTGGCATGGAAATAGGTCAAACGCCTTGTATTTAGGCAGGAGAATGGTCTTGATGAAACATTCAAAGGCTTGTTTTGGATTTGATTTTTTCCCAGTAAAGTTTCCAACAACAACATGGACACAAGTTTAACTTCGAAGCCAGCCTAGAGTTACTCGAGTCGCAATCGTAACAACCTGAGAAGAGCCAAATGTTACAAACTTCAGTTATCACAAATGAAATATAGGAAGCACGCAAATAGTAGCTATCAACAACATTTGCAAGATGTAATATTCTTCAACCACAAGCTAGGGTTCAAAGTAGATGTTTCCAAATGGTCATTTTTGCCAAATAAAAAGAAACCTGTAGTAGATTGTATATTTTTTTTGGGTACATGAATGCAGTAGTAGCTGCTATTAGGTAATCCCCCCATCTTTGGTAGCCACAATTTGACTTGTACTAAAGTCTACATGAGGAAGGAGCTGTTGCTCCAAACTGCACTAACAAATGAAATAACCTTCAACAATTAAGAGTAAATAAAACAACAGCTGGTTCTTGTTCCAACCCTCTCATTTATACAAACAGACACTGAAACAATCACAAAATGTCTTATACACTTTCCAGTACCCAGACTTGGCGACGTGGAGATATTAAAACCCTTGGTCGGGACAACTCTTAAACGCACAACCACAACAGACAGATCGACTTCCGTGCATCAGGAGTCTGTTCATCCAGGTCATGATTCAGGAAGAGCCAAGGATCTTATAACTGAACTTTTACTGCAAAAGGAGATTCTACCAATGATTTATTATATATTGGTGTATCAAATGTTGATTTATACATCGGCATGTCAGAGGATTGAGCATGCACATCTATTCTGCTTTGGAGTATTTGCTACCTGCTTCTCTGCAAAAAAAAGTACAATTTCCTATTAGTAAAGAATTAGAAGAAATAATATCAGGACTCACATCCACATGTAACAATGAATACCTTTCATATTGGAACACACTAGGGGAGTAACAAATAGCAGCAAAAGAATATATATAGATCAAAGGTTTTCCAAATCAAATGAGCAAAAAGGATCACCAGATGATGATAATGTAAGGATGCAAAAGAAACCTACCTTTCAGTTTACAATCCTAAATGACTTGTGAACAACACAAGAGGTGACGATGTTCAAGGATGTTTCTATATCCAAGTCGAGTACTTCTGAATACCAAATACTGGAAGGATAGAGTACTAAAAGATCAAATTGTTTATACAAACAATAACTCAAAAAGCACGATATGGCGTTCCATATATTTTATTATTTCTTCCACGTATTTTTATTATTATTATTTTTTAAAATCAAACTTTCAGGTAACAAATCAATAATTAGGATGAGTGAAAACAAAATCATAATCTATAAAGCATGGAAACTCCAGAATCCCTGCAATGTCCATAAAGGGCACATACAGATGCCAAGATATATATTACAGCAATCCAAACTTTAGTGCCATATCCAAGTCACTGCATCTGCACACCATATCATGCCAACTTCATGTCCATACAACATAAATCACCACATATTTAGATAAATAATTGATCTTTGTTTGATGTCTTCTAGCAGAAAGGATACTGAACATATTCAATTCTGGACATGCAATTTCAAAATTTTGATGTATGAATGATGCATCCTATGCATAAGAATTGCAGTATGTAAGTTTAATGCCAGGAAGCAAAGACGCTGTCAAACATGTGCTACTGACCTTCAAGGTATCTCACCCTGTCCAATTCTTCAATGAACTAAAATTCCTTAACACATTTGAATTGTGAAACACTTGTTAGAGGCATGTACAATGAGGTTTGGACTTCATGGGGTCATATAGTTGTGAAATGGACCTTTTTAAACTAGGTTGCCTCAGGTGTCAAACCAAGATACACCAACGGAGAAAAATAGCAACATCACATATTGGCTCGGACGACTGACACTGCCAAGCACTTGCAAAGACAGTGCACGTCTGTTTTTCGTACTTCCCATTTTCCTTCATATCATCCTATGTTGCTATTGCTAAGCTATTTCTGAAGTGTTATTTTTCCTACTGAGTGATTTATGGTTCTATGGCTTTAAAATTATGGTTGTCTGGGTGTTTTGCAATTTTGGTGTTTGCTATAAGGGTAGGATGACTGATATTAAAACTATTGCATGCATGCATATTATAGTAGTTAAGAAGATTTTAGACTCAGTCAGTACGATGAGTTGCAACTTCACCAGATACTCTAAAAAGTACAGTCACAGTTCTACTATTTTCCTGTCCAAGCTTGGGAAATGAATATTCAAGAAAGAAAGAAAACATAGGATAGTAATACATAAAACTTCACAATTATGGTTTAACAAAAAATCAGTTTTACACTGGCAGGTAGGGGTGAGCAAATACCGACCGATACAGATTTTACCGATACAGAAAAATCGACCGAATACCGGTTAAAAATATCCCGAAAAATCGAACAGAAATTATGTACCGATATCGAATTCCAGAACCGAATAAAATATGGTATAATAGAAATGGTAACAGTTTGAGTGTAGTACCATACCGAAAATACCGAATCGAACTGATCACATACACACACACACATATATATACTTTTTTAATGTTGTTCGTGATTAATTTTATACTATCATTTTTATTTTTATTTTTGTTTTAATCAGTTTCTTAGAACTTAGAATGTATTTTAGTGGACTTGAAGTTATGTTAAGAACGCTAAGAATTGAGTTTTTGATCTTTTGAGCTTATGTTTTTGTGTCATCACAAAATTTTGAAGTAGATTTTGGTTACTTAAACTTATACTAAAGATTAAACTTATTGACTATGTTTGACCTTTTAAGCTCATTTTTAGATGTTCGTGACTTGTTACATATTGTTCTAATAATTTTGATTAATTGTTTGGTTGGTAGAGGCTTGACTTTGAAATTTAATGCTTCCAAAAAACTAAAAAATATATTATAGGTTAAGAGGTTATACAATATTAAGTGTGTTGATTGATCAAATGTTAATTGGTAAAATACCGATACCGAACAAAAACCGACCGAATACCGATTTAACCAAAACATAAAAAACCGATTCTAAATGCTATGGTATTGGTATTGATTTTTTAAATACCGATTTAAAAATATATCGAAAAGTTTGACCAAATACCGACCGATTATACCGACGCTCGCCCCTACTGGCAGGTTTTTTTGAAATATTTAAGCACATAAAACCTAATTAATGAACTTATGAACTTATTAAAAATGCCAGATGAACCTATTCCTAGTAACTTCAACATCATTTCAGCTAAAGGCAAAGATAAACTTTTAGATTGCATCAAATTTGTTTCAGGTATTGTCCGGATCAAAGACAATGGAGATGGAATTCTTCGGGGGAATACTTGGTCAAGTCAATGTACAAAAGACTACACAAAACTGGATCTTTGTGGTCCTCTGCTAAGTTGATTTGGAAAACATCCGTGCCTCAGAAAGTGAAGATTCTTGTGTGACTCATCTTATTAAAAAGATTGTTTGTTAATCTTCAAAAATAGATTTGTATCTTTGCAATAGGTGTTCAATAAGCCTATGACATGAGGGATCCGTTTCACACATCTATATTGGTTGATGTTCACCTCTCAACTTTAGACTCGAAGTATATGAAGTTGTTGGGGTTAGTTGTTCTGCTCATAATCTCTATGATTCTTTGAAACTAGGGATGGCAACGGGGCGGATAGGGGTCGGGGACCATATCCTCCATCTCCGTCCCCAAATAGTGTTTGAATCCCCATCCCCGTCTCCGTTCTCCGTCGGATTCAATTTTGTATCCCCATCTCCATCCCCGTTAAACAATGCATTTCTCATCCCCGCCAATTAGCACTTTCGGGGCCGGGTTTTCTCGTCTCCGTCTCTCGTTCGATTAACAAATTTTTATGTACATTATAAGCTTTGAAAAATTATTTTCATTCAAAAAAATTACAAGGCATGTTAATAATGGTTTTCATAAAATAAATATATATACTACTAAATAGATCAAGAGAGCATATCATTTCCAATGGGTTGCACATATGGATATGGGTATAAGTAACCGGGGTCGAAGATTTATCGGGGCGGGGAGTACTATACCCATACCCGTCCCCGAACCTGATCGGAGAATTTTTTTTAATCCCTATCCCTATTCCCGTTTTTAAATCTCCAAACCTGTCCCCATCGGCTAAAAAAAATCGGATCCCCGTCGTATTTGGGAGGATATTGCCATCCCTATTTGAAACTACTAAGGTAGTGTTTGTTACACGGATTGTAATATAGCCGGGAATTCTATACTCCTAGGAATAAAATTCATGGGCATCAAATTCATTGGAAAATTGTATTATTATATTTGGTAAATACATGATATTTCTGGGAATATATATTTTCACGTTTGAGAAAATAAAAGTTTTGATAACGTAATAATAATATATTTAGTACTCATGTCTTTATATCAAGAATAATTTGTTATAGTCTAGTTGGTTAGGATGGTAGACTCCCGTCCAGAAGACCATAGGATGAAATAATGGCAAACATCATTTTTTTTTATTAACATGAATTAACTTTTATGTGGACCTCAATAACCCAGCCAGAAACCATACCCGAACAAGACCCTTCCAACCCGAACCTTACTAGACTTGACCCGAACCCATTCTGACCCGAATATAATCCAACTTGAACCCTACTAGACCCAAAATGAACCCAATCGACCTGCCAACCCGACCGAGCCCTACCAGACCCGACTCAAACCCAATTTACCCGAACCAGATCCAACCCGAACCCAATATGACCCGAACCAGACCCGACCTCAATACAAGTTGACCCGAACCAGACCCGACTTCAATATAAGTTGACCCAAACACAACCCCGAGCCAACTTACACAAATGTGACCCAAAATAATTGTATCCCATGGGAAATAAGATTACTTACCTATTTGATAGGGTATAGCCATCCTACATTTATAAGAAAATGAAATTCTCAGGAATTAAAAATGTCTGGATTTTTTTTGTATAACACAAACAATGTAGTAATCATTTACCAATCCTTATATTTCCAAGAATAAAAAAATTCCCTTGTACCAAACACACCCTAAGAGACTCATATCATTCAGCTAAAAGGAAGATGCAAAGTGATTGTCATTATGACTTTAATTTGGTGCATTTGGAGTAGAGAAACCATAGGGTTTTTGATGATATCGATGTTTGTCTGGATGCTATCATAATTTTTTTTTTTTTGACTATTTTAACTTTTGGTCGGGTGAAGCCTCTAAACTTAAAAAGTATATGATGAGGACCACTAATGTTGGATCAATTGCTAATCTAATGCTCACTGGGTAATGGTTAATTGATTCTCTTCAAGATTTACATGTGCTTATCATGAAGCAAAAATGGTTATCTAAATCTAAAGACATGCTCACTATTCTTAGAACCTCAAGGAAGTTCTTCTTATGCTTTTCCATTTGTTTCGGATTTGACATCAATGTAGTATTTAAGTGCTTAACTTGTATTATTGGCTACTTGTATCCAATATTTTACCTTATGCTTTATCTTAAAAATTTTGGTTGGGATCTCCTTGATCACATCCTTTATCTTAAAAAACGCCAATCATAAAGTCTTCTTTAAATTTATGCCTCATCTAGAGAGTAAACAAACAAGTGTCATATATGACATGATGCACAGATATCCATGTTATATTGCATATGAAACCATAGTTGCAACCTGACCTCCCCCATTTACCATCTGCTACTAGGTAAACATTCTTACATCAATATCCTACCATATTTAATCATTCTCCACTACATACAATTTCATACACAACTTAGTTTTCAGGATCCAACCCAATGCATGAGAAACTTGTTAGACTTTTAGGCAGCTAGAACTAAAAAGCTCCTACTGGCTTGGTCGCTCCAGAAACTATGATTCTAAACAGTACGGATACTCCTTCAGAGGTCCATGTCTGACATGTAACTACCGCAATACTTTCTCGATACTAATGTCAAATATGAACCTCACATGTCTAGGTTCCAAAGGGGCTCAAAATATGGTTGGAAATGATTTAGCATGGTCGTAGTGTTGTGAAACATAATCGGGATTTGGATAGTAGCATCTCTCAAGAAGTGGATCCTTTCTGAAACTTGTTGGAAACCTAGCTATTATGCAAAACATGCATAAATGTTGATTTTATTACGATCTAATACAAATAATATGTATATAGATAGATATAGCTATGTTCACGCCAAAGCCGTAGTCTATTTTTTTTAAATGTTGTATTCTGAATTATCTTCGTGTCTGTATTCAAAATATGGATCCATGACTATGAAACCTAGGATCACACAATTAGAAGGAAAAAAAAATGGATCATGAATGAACATCTTCTTAGAGACATCTCCTCTGAAGGGTAACCTACCTGACAGACAAGCCCAATTTCCACATTTGACCACAATTACAAATAAAGCTTACTTTAAGCAATTGTCCAGCTATTCTATTAACCACACTTTAGATTTCAAGGTAGCTACTACATTTTGCATCAAAATTTTGACAAAATCGAGCTTCAAGCAATGCTACTTGCAAAAGCTACATGGGCATGAAGTCTCTGGAAGAATCAGACAAAGGAACCATATAAACTTTTCAAGGACAACATATGACATATATGTTTGTAAGTAGGACAAATATGTGTAACTAAAGCAATATATATATATATATATATATATATATATATATATATATATATATATATATATATATATATATATATATATATATATATATATATATAGCTTTATTTTATCAAAGGTTGACTTGACACCTTACAATTAGAAGTGGCAAATGTTGCAACATGGTGTTGTTATTGTCATGGTTAACTATAATGTAACCATGAGTTGTCATCAAGATCCCCAGTATCCAAGTATGGGAACTTGAAAAGCGATGAGCAACATTGGATATTCTACCAATTAACTGAAATTGAAGTTAGATAAGTTTTCACCATTTTTTTCTTCTCATTTTTGATATATCAATATATTTACAATAATCAATATAGATAAGACCACATGCTGAACTTGTTCAAATGGAAGAAATTTAGCTGCATAATCAGAACGAACGCCAAACCAACTTTTAACTAGAAATATTATTCACAAACACAATAATCCAAAGAAAGAAAAAGTGAAACATAGTACCATTTTTTTTGTCATATACAGGAGGCCGCACAACGACATGCATTGTTATTACACCACCTGGATGTTCTCCAACAGGCACCCTGGATTCTGCAAGAGTGCGATTATTCTCTAGTATTTTTCCGGCATTGATGAGCTTCACATCATTTATTGTTTTTGGAGCAATTTCTTTGTCTATAAATAGGGAATGCAACAAAGTACTTCATCAATACCTCTTTAAAGTCAAATAAGAATAAACCAATACCATGGTTAATATTAAGAGATATAACTGTCTAAAAGTTTTAAAAAATGCCTATTGATTCAGTTTTTACAGGCACCTTACCAATGTTGGAGATCACTTAAAATATTTCAAATCCAACAGAAGTCACTGAGAAACAATACTCAAAAGGCATATTTTTGCAAGGGAAACTAATTACTGTTGTTTTAATCAAACACAAAAGAAGCCATGGAATGAAACATAAACTAATTTCATTTGGCCCGATGCTCAATTTTCTACATATTTTTTCTAGAATATAAATTAAAGATATTAAAAAACACTCGTAAGTCCTAACTCAAGTAGAGAAAACTATGATGCTCTAAAACTGAAAGAAAACAAGACAAAATTCAATACTTCTAAAAGAATAGTACTGTTGAGAACTAATAAGGGATTTAGTCCCACATTTGAAAATGTAATATTAAGAGGAACTAGACTCCCTATAAGTAGTTGAGTAGCTCATCAATAAAATACACAACAATTATTCTCAACATGGTATCAGAGCCATAACGGAGAAAGAAAAAAAAAAAATTTCTCCCCCCCCCCTTTCCCCACCGGCAGTCCCCCCCCCCCCTCCCCCCTTTCCCCACCGGCAGTCCCCCCCCCCTCCCCCACCCCCACCCCGGCAGTCCCCCCCCCCCCCCCCACCACCACCGATGCCCGCCCCCCCCCCCCCCCCGCCGGCAGTTCCCCCCCCCCCCCCCACCACCACCGATGCCCCCCCCCCCCGGCAGTCCCCCCGCCCCCAGACGCCCTGATCCCCCCCCCCCCCCCCCCCACGCCCCCCCCTCCTTTTTTTCTTTTCGAAAAAAAATCCTAATTTTGAGAGAGAGATTATGTGGGTGGTTTTTCGACGACAGATGGCTGTCAAATGCTTTATTTGCACCTTCTGTTCCTAGATTACGCCCTCCGGAACAACAAATGCTTTATTTGTTTTCCGTTCTCGATCTGCAAATTAGGATCTCCATGCGCGCGCTGGTGTTGGCCATGTTAACCGCGCATTCGTAAGGTCTCTGTTGACGACTTTACACGAAGCCGACGATGACGAAGCCGACGACGACGACGAAGCCGACGATGACGACGAATCACAGTTGAAGACGCCATGGATTCGATCAGTGGTAAACTGACAACAGACGAGATGAAGGCCTTGGTTGATGATATTTTATCAAAGAGATTAACCGAGGCGACCCCACGTGTGATCCATACTGATGTGGATCCGTCACCCTACAAAATGGGGAAGCTGGACAAGCTGGAGACGAAGTTGGAAGGAACATCCAATTACTTGAAATGGTCACGACAGGCCATGTGGACGCTGAAGAGCCGTGGCTTGGTTGGCTACGTCAATGGCCAAACCAAGGCGCCAGATGATCCCTCCTCCAAGGAGTTTGCTATTTGGGAGATTATCAACAATGTTGTGGCTGGATGGTTGACGGCTTCCTTGACCGATCAGGTGTCGGACAATGTCGAGGCGATGGAGACTGCTGCTGATATATGGCAGACTTTGAAGGATATGTACTCAGGCTCGGCAATCATATGCGGGTCTTCCAACTGCAGGATGAACTTGATAGGGTGGCCCAGGACGACCGCACCATCTCTGAGTATGCAGCACTGTTAAAGAAGTAATGGTCTGATCTGGATCACTATGATCCTCTTGGGATGGAAGATGCCCAGGTCGAATCAGCATTCGCGAAACATTTTCAAAAGTTATTGGATTATATTTCGCGTCAACGGATGATGAAGTTCTTGAAGGGTCTTAACCCTGTGTTTGAGCATAGAAGGAATGTCCTCCTAGCACAGCCCATGCTTCCATCCTTAGAAGACGTCATACCTGCCCTGGCACAAGAAGAGGCTCGCTTAAAGTTGATGCCCAACAAGGGCTCTTTCCAGGGGGAGCAAGCCGCTGTTGAAAAGTCTGCGCTTGCCGCCTTCAATCAGCCTCCCTCTGTGGCCGGTGTTTGCCACAACTGTGGTGACTCAGGGCATTACATCAGGTTTTGTCCAAAACCCCTGCACAGTCATTCAAGTGATCGTGGACGGGGCCGCGGCGGACGTCGTGGTGGTAGAGACGGTTATGCTGGTAGAAGAAAAAATTATTCTGGAGGACACAAAGCTAATCTGGCGAAAGAAGAGGGCGACATTCACATGGATGAGTTAACCCCTCTTGAGAAGGAGTTCCTTGCGAAGTTACGCAGCACGAAGCTGGGTTCGGACGGCAGCCATGGGGCGTCATCTAGGGGTGAGCAACGGTTCGGTTCGGTTCAAACCGAACCGTATATATGAAAACCGAAATAATCGTAAACCGTATTTCTCAAAACCGAAAACCGAACCGTTTTTATAAAACCGAACAAAACCGAACCGAATTAATTCGGTTCGGTTTCGGTCGGTTCGATTTCATGGGCCAATGTGTCGAACCTTTAATTTTTTAGCAAAATATGCCTATTTAAATAACAATTTATTTTAAAAATATGGTATTATTGTATTAATGAATTATATATTACATAGTGTGAAAAATATCAATATATATATAGATTGAGGGTAGAGAGAGAGTGCTCAAAAAAGTACCGACAGAGAATAAGAGGAGAGTGCCCTCGGCTAAGGGTTACAAAACATTAGTATATGTAGATTGAGGATAGTTTAATAAATTATTAAATCTAAATCGGTTTTCGGTTCGGTTCGGTTATCCGGATCAAGAACCGAAAACCGAACCGTTATTTTAAAATTTTAAATTTCCAAACCGAAAACCGAACCGATAACCGAAAAGCCGAACCGTTTGTCGTATTTCGGTTCGGTTCGGTTTTCGATTTTCAACCGTTATATGCTCACCCCTAGCGTCATCTACCTCGGGGGACCACATCACTTGCTTTGCCCAAACCGGCACAGGTATACCTGCGCGTGCTCTTGCAGCAGCTGTTCACCAACCAGGTTGGATTATGGACTCTGGGACATCTCGCCATGTCACGGGGTCCCGCGGTGAGTTCCAGGACTATACTCACCTACCGACGCCGGAGAGCATTCAGACTGCTGATGGTAACTCCAGCCCTGTTCTGGGTACAGGCATTGTCACATGCACCCCTTCTCTCACTCTCACCAATGTCTTACATGCTCCGTCTTTTCCTATCAATCTTCTTTCTATTAGTGCCATTATTCTTGATCTTAACTGTACTGTTTTCTTTGACATTTTTACGGTGACCTTTCAGGAGAAGGGAACAGGACGACGACTAGGGACTGGCACATGGCATAAGGGGCTGTGGTACTTGGACAGGACTGGACTGGACAAAGCATTGGCATCTCTGGTAGCCGACACACCACTGGCAGATACACGACGCAGTGTAGAAGATGAATTGCTACTCCACCACCAGCGTGTCGGTCATTCTTCTTTTAAAGTTATTAGTCGCATGTATCCGTCCTTATACCAAAGGGCTAATAAGGAGAAGTTATTTTGTCATGCTTGTGAGTTGGGTAAACATACCAGAAGCACATATGTGAGTTCCGGTAGTAGAAGTTCGGCTGCATTTGATATGATACATTCGGACGTATGGGGCCCTTGTCCTACAACCGGTATTACCGGTTTTCGATGGTTCGTCACTTTTATTGATTGTTATACTCGCGTGACATGAGTGTACCTTATGAAGAATAAAAGTGACTTCTTTGAGGCATTTTGCGACTTTCATCGTCGGGTAGAAACTCAATATGGCACTAAGATTAAGTGCTTACGGTCTGACAATGGGACGGAGTATACAAATAAGACGGTTGTTGAGTATTTATCCACTCATGGCATACTACACCAAACTTTTTGTGCCTATACACCGGCACAAAATGGTGTGGCCGAACGAAAGAACAGACACCTGCTGGAGGTCGCACGGACGATGATGCTGGCTATGAATGTTCCGAAACACTTATGGGGACAGGCGGTGTTAACGGCATCTTATCTCATCAACAGAATGCCATCTCAGGTATTGGACTGGAAGACACCGTTGGAGGTGCTTACTGGTGCTACCACGTACACTGTTCCACCAAAAGTATTTGGGTGTGTCTGTTTTGTCCAAGATAATAGGCCAGGAGTTGGCAAACTGGATCCTAGAGCGGTTAAATGTGTCTTTGTTGGGTACACGGCAACTCAGAAGGGATACGCATGTTGGAGCCCAGTTGAGCGAAAGATGTTTGTGAGCATGGACGTTACCTTCAGAGAACTAGAACCATATTATAGTTCAGATGACGGTTCGGCGTTTGTTGACACACCTAACACAGCGGATGTTAGATGTGAGGGGGAGAAATTAAGCCCATCTGTGGTAGTCGGATCGGTCCCATGCTCGGTCGTAGAAAACTGGACGAAAGGGGGAGAAAGCAGTGACTCCGATACAGAAGATGAAGAAGATACATATGTTAAACAGGAGGAGCAGCAGACAATGGAAAAGGAGCTCCAAGTCTACAGAAGGAGACAGTACAAGTCCAGTATCGTGCCTGTACCGTGCCCTGTGCCTTCTGTACCAAGTCCCTCGTATACTCCTGCTCCAACTCTTGAAGATGTTGCCCCCGCACAGAATCAATCTGATTCTGATGCGGATCTCTCTGACTCTGATGGTATGATCTCTCCACCACCTATTGCTCCCTTAAGGAGATCTTCTCGCATCAATGCGGATAAGGCTCCTAGTCATTTTGATGATTATAAACATGATATTGCCAATTACCTGTCTTATTCTAATATTTCTTCGAATTATCGAGCCTTCATTGCATCATTAGACTCTACTTCGTTGCGCAAAAGTTGGCAGGAAGCAAAGAAAGATCCAAGGTGGAAAGCTGCGATGATGGAAGAACTTAGGGCACTGAAAAAAAAAATAAGACGTGGGAGCTGGTTCCATTACCCAAAGGGAAGAAAACTGTGGGATGCAAATGGGTGTACACAGTAAAGGAGACGTCAGAAGGAAAGGTGGAACGATACAAGGCGATATTGGTTGCAAAGGGATACACACAATCATATGGCATCGACTATGATGAGACGTTTGCTCCAGTAGCGAAAATGAGCACCGTAAAGACTCTAGTCTCCATTGCAGCAAACTATGGGTGGAAGCTATACCAATTAGATGTGAAGAATGCCTTTCTCCATGGGGACCTACAAGAAGAAGTGTACATGGAACTCCCGCTAGGGTGCTATGCTACAGAATCAGACGGAGGAACGTCGCATGGAAAAGTGTGCAAACTAAAGAAGTCGCTATATGGGCTCAAGCAATCTCCTCGAGCCTGGTTTGACAGATTCAGAAAGGCCGTTACAGGCATGGGATACTATCAAGCAAATGCAGATCATACGGTCTTTCTTCAGCATGCAAGAGGCCACATCACTATACTTGCTGTATACGTGGATGATATAGTAATCACAGGTAATGATGAAGCCGAGATTGCTAAGCTGAAGTCAAAACTCGCGAAGGAGTTCGAAGTGAAGGATCTAGGAGCGATGAGGTACTTTCTAGGTATCGAGGTGTGTGAAGGCGAACAAGGAATTGTTCTCTCACAGAGAAAATACACACTAGATCTGCTGAAGGAGACAGGGATGCTGGGATGCAAAGCTGCAGTCACTCCAATTGACCAGAAGTGCAAGTTGGGAGCAGAAGCAGGAGAGCCAGTTGATCGTGAAAGATATCAACGACTTGTAGGGAAATTGATTTATCTGGGACACTCGTCCTGATATTTCATTTGTGGTGAGTGTAGTAAGTCGCTACATGCATGATCCAAGAACGGGTCATATGGATGCAGTATTTCAGATCTTGAGATATCTGAAAGGGACGCCGGGGAAAGGGCTATGGTTCAAGAAGAATGGATGTATAGAAGTTGAGGGATACTACGATGCAGACTGGGCGAGCTGCATAGACGATAGAAGGTCTACCACGGGATATTGTGTCTTTGTAGGAGGAAACTTGGTCTCATGGAGAAGCAAGAAACAGTCTGTGGTAGCACGGTCTACAGCTGAAGCAGAATACAGAGCAATGGCTTTAGGAGTGTCGGAGTTGCTGTGGGTGAAAGCGTTGCTGACAGAGTTTAAGCTGGACAAGGGAGCACCATTACGTCTTCTGAGCGATAGTCAAGCTACAATAAGTATAGCTAACAATCCAGTTCTGCACGACAGAACGAAGCACATCGAGATCGATCGATTCTTCATCAAAGAAAAGCTGGAACAAGGGATACTGAAGATTGATCATGTTCGCTCAGAAGAACAAATGGCAGACTGTCTGACTAAGTGTCTTAGTTCAGTAAGTCTGTCGAAGCTATGTAACAAGATGGGAATGATTAATATCTATCGCCCATCTTGAGGGGGAGTGTTGAGAACTAATAAGGGATTTAGTCCCACATTGGAAAATGTAATATGAAGAGGAGCTAGACTCCCTATAAGTAGTTGAGTAGCCCATCAATAAAATACACACAACAATTATTCTCTACAAGTACAAACCAAGGTTACCTAGAATATAAAACATTATGGAACGAGGAATGAAAATGGGAACACGGTACGCCACTTGGCATTGAACGGGGAATGGTGAGGGTAGGCTTCCTAGAAATTCGAATGCTTAGGTGGAACAAATGTGCAACTACTTCATTTATAGTAGGGATAGGTCTCTTGATTACCACAAATCATGCGCACGATATAATTTTCATCCACTAATGGTGTTGAATCATGTCCCTTCTGTAATCAAAACAACCAGAAGTGTGCAACTGTAGGTAATTTTGATTGGCTTGGTTCAAATTTCAGAACGCTACAGTTAGCATTCTGGAGAGGAAATGTTCTAAGATTCCGAATGAAATTCGCAGGGAACGCAAAATCGCTGGGTTTGAGAAATTTATGATAGCTCTGGTACAAACTTTGAATTTGTAACCCTCTTTCATGACAGCTTAGGACAAACCTTTGTGTTTTTAACAGTCAATGCCATGATAAGTACTAAGAACAATAAATTCACCAAAGCACAATACAATTAAGAGCTTCTAGTTTAGATAGCTATATTGGCGAAGAAAAATATAATAGAAAACTTATCCACTATATCAGTTTCCAAAGCCCTCTATAAAATAGCCACCAAGTTATATTCAAGCATTCCCCTTCACTTTTCCATCCCTCCTCTAACTAATGCAGACTCCTTTGTTTTCTTACCCTAACTTCCTGGATGCTACTTCACTTTGATTATTCTGCCTTGTCAGGGATTCTGAACTCTTTTTGAATGATTCATGCTTGAGATGAGCATGTTGACAAGGATGCATCTTAATACGAACAAAGGTAGTAGCAAGTCCCAGGCAATTGTTCATATGATTTTGTTTGGTATCACCAGATTACATTCATCATTCATGGTTATCCTTCAAAGCCAAGATCCGTTTAAATAAGTTCTCATTAAAATTGCACTTAATGTAGTTTCTTTATTTTGCACGACTTTGAACACCTAGTTTCAATACAAAAAGCTTGCTTTTATTAGCCCAAATCAAGGGGATAATGTCAAGTACTTGTGTTTCTTCGTTCTTATTTGCAAAGGAGCAAAGATTAATTTGATTGAATATATGGGATCACGGCATGATATTCTACTTTTATTCACTCTATGTTTCAAATATTTCTCCAAATAGTCCATTGCCACTGCAGTCCTCAACCAAAAACAATAATCCTATTGAGCGAATGGTAGGTTCCAGAACTACCTACCACAGGAACTCAGTTGCACCTTTTAATCTGAAGAATCTAAATCAATATACAAATCATTAAGTGTGACTTCGATATGAAATTCATATGTTGTTGCCGGATGGGAACGTATAGCTCGCGACTAAAGGGTATTGGTCGAGAACATACAAAACTCGAATTTCAAATTTCCAATGCCTCCTCCGGGTTATTATTACTCCTATCCTTTGTTTCAATGTAAATAAATGACCAATGGTAATATTTTAAATTTACTAAAATCCTTACATGTTGATTTTACGGCAAATAAGTATTACTTATGTGATGCAGGTTACGCACACACAAAGGGATTCATGGCTCTGTATCTGGACAAAAGATATTGGTTGAGGGACTTTGAACATGGAGGTAGAGCTAGTCAGCTAGAGATAGAGAGGAAAAGTTCAATCATGCTCACTTGCAACTAAGGAATATTATTGAGAGGACATTTGGCGTATTTAAGGCTAGGTTCTATGTATTGGAAAAGATGTATCCTTATGATTTTTCCACACAGAGAAGAATGGGTATAGTATGCATGGCTATTCCTGCGTCGATATACAATAGATGATTAATTATTCTCACAGTTTCAAGATATGAATGATGAAGTAGAAAATCAAAATGATGAACTGGAAGAAAGCGCGAACGAGAGTACTGCTCAAAAGCAAAATTATATGATTGGATTACAAAACCAAATTGTTGATGCAGTGAATGAAATGTTTCCAAATTGATATTATTTTAATACTTTAAAACTATAATTTTGTGTAAGACGAACTTCGAATTATGGAACACATTATATGTGTATTTGTTGAACTAAACATTTTGGTATTTGTAGTACAATATTTTGGCATGCATATGTTTGGATTGTCATCAATTATCCATGTTTTGTATGAGAGGACATAATGGTATAATAGCACTTATAAGTGCAAAAAAAAGAACATCAAACTCACTTACAAGTGGAAAAAAAATCACTTGCAAGTGGAAAAGAAAAAGAATATGTTTTATAAGGGCACTTAAAAGTGAAATGGA
Organism: Iris pallida; assembly: GCA_029216955.1. Taxonomy (NCBI): domain Eukaryota; kingdom Viridiplantae; phylum Streptophyta; class Magnoliopsida; order Asparagales; family Iridaceae; genus Iris; species Iris pallida. The sequence continues at coordinate 5,269,109 of JANAVB010037619.1, forward strand.
GTAAGTGGCACTTATAAGTGACCCTCCCTTATAAGTGGAAAAAAAACACCCCCTTATCCTATCCTTCAATAAACTGCCACATCAAACATCTCTCGCTAAAGACATATAAATAAAACGATAAGCACACAATTGCTTTTTCAACCCAAAATCCGGGTCACAAACAATCATCCATGTCGAAACACAACACACACATAAAGATGATAAACTCTTCCTAAATACCAATTGTTCTTCTTTTATGATTAAAGTCCTCTTCAAATTATTAGTTAACACATGAACAATAATATATCAATAATCTACTACAAAAATATCATATTTCCAAGTTACTTAGAGAATCTCCAACCGTATTGTCTTGTAATGTGTTGCGATTCTTATGTGGCATGAGGCACAAGACAATATCATTCATAGGTGGCAAGAGTATATTCACAAAAGACAATGAAGTAGAAAAGTCTTCTCCAATGCAAAAGTATAGAGAGAGAATAAATAAATAAATAAATTTCCCAACTTCCAAGACAACTTCTCTTCTTCCTTTTTCTTCTGAATATTTTCATCCATAATTGATGATGTGGAGGTAAATTCATTGTCAAGTACATTGTCTAGAATTAGCCAACCAACTTAACAATGTCTTTGCTATGTCAGCTTCATAATTTATTTGACATTTGCATTGCTTGTCATTCCTGTGGCAATTTTTTTTTGAGAAATTTTGAGTGGCACCCCACTTTATTTTACCATTTTCACGGTGCACCCCACTCTTTTACAATAATGTACAACACCCCCCACTTCCGTTCAAGATTAACGGTGGACCGCTATGTGGTATAATTTCTGACCAAACTACCCTCCTTTGTTCAGAGAAGTGATGAGATGTTTAAAATAAGCTTTGAAATACCTAAAGTACCCTTTTTTTTGTTCCCTACATTAGCAGCAGATCACGTAACTTCTCTTTCTCTGACCTAACCCCCAAATCTCTCTTTCCGTCGAAAATTCGAAGCTTCCCCAACTCCAACTCTCATGGCCGACGCTGCAACCCAGGTAAAGTTAAATTGATTTTGTTTTTTTCCTTTAATATAGGAAAGCTTTTATTTTTGTGTTTTGTTTGTCTCAAATCGTTGGATTTTCTCTTGGAGTTAGGACAAATGTCAAATATGCTCGATGAACACTCACGTAGCAGACGAGTGTTATTTTTTGAGATCACCGTGCAAGATTGGAAGTTGCAGGGGAATTAGGTATGTTTCGAAGTCCAAGACAGAAGCAAATCCCGGCCGCAAATTTTTGAAGTGCCCCCTATGCTCGGATTTTCAATGGCTGGATGTGGCAATTTTGGGTTCAAGCTCCGGAGCTTCAAGTTCAACAACTCAAAGGGGAGGTTGTTTCAAATGTGGTGACCTAGGTCATTGGAAGAGAAATTGTCCCTGGCAAGAAACCACTTGCCCTAATCCAAACTGTGGAGGAAGGAGAGTCATCTTAATGTCAAAGAGGAGTCACAGCAAGGGTAGAAGATTCTTGCAATGCCTGAAGTGCAACAATGCATTCCAATGGTTGAATGAGGCTACGGCTGTTGACACTAGCTCTGAAATTCCAGTTCAAATTGTAGTGAACACTAATTTAGAAGAGTTATGTAGAAATTTTGGGAAAAAATTTGCTATGTGAAGTTGTAATCTTAAATGATAGTATTTTACTATGAAATCTGAAAGTGTTGTATTTTGCTATGCAATCTGAAATGAAATGTTGTATTTTGTTATGTAATCTGAAATGTAGTATTTTGCTATTTGCTATGTGAAGTTGTAATCTGAAATTGTAGTGAACACTAACTTTGAAACTCCAGTGTACAGGTGAATTGAACAATTGAACAAAAATGATATGCAGTGTACAGGTCCTCATTCAACAATTGAACCAAAATGCTATCAAGAATACTTCTTGTGAATTGAACAAAATGTCAGATTACTTCACATATGTCAGATTACAAAACTTCAGAAATGAACTTCATTACAAACTTCAGAAATGAACTTCACATATGTCAGATTACTTCACATGAACCTCATTACAAACTGCAGATTACTTCACAAACTGCAGATTACTTCACAACTGCAGATTACTTCACATGAACCTCATTACAAACTGCAGATTACTTCACAAACTGCAGATTACTTCACATGAACCTCATTACAAACTGCAGATTACAAAATGTCAGATTACAAACTGCAGATTAATCCACATAAGAAACTTCACAAAATGTCAGATTACTTCACATATGGTGGCTGCAAAATGTCAACTTACAGCACATTAACCAAAATGTCAGATTACTTCACATATGAACCTCATTACAAACTTCACAAAATGTCAGATTACAAACTGCAGATTGAGTCCATACAGCACATTAACCAAACTGCAGACTGCAGTTCATACTGCAGATTACAAAATGTCAACTTAACTTAACCAAAATGCATACTGCAGTTCATACTGCAGATTACAAAATGTCAACTTGTCCATACAGCACATTAGTCTACTGCTATGATATTCCTCTTTACAAAATGTTAACTTCACAATCTATTGCTTCTGCTGCTTCACATAATATTCACAAACTGCTAACTTGACAAAATGAAAACTTCACAAGAAGGCCTGACATCCTATAATGCCACTGGAGCTCCTAGAAGTGTTGAATCCCCTGATTGTTGTGGTGCCTTCTTCCTTTGGCCTCTTGAAACCTTTGGCCTCTTGTAGACAGTGTTGCTACTCCTTGGAATCTTTGCAGGTCTTGGCTCTTTTGGTGGTCTTGGTGTACTTGGTTTCTTTTTGTTTCCTCCGACTGGTCCTCCCTGGCACCCTCTAGCATTATGATCAGCAGGTAGCTTGCACCTCCCACAAATCTTTTGCTTCTTGGCAGGTCTTGGTGCCTCATCTGCCTCCTTCCTTCTAACACCCCTTGGCCTCCCAGGTTGCCTATGTCTAGCAGGTGGACCAACCACATATGGTGGCTGCAACATAGAGAAGTGAAACACATAGAAGCTCAGCATGCACACAGGCTACTAGAATAAGTGAAACAAACAAGGAGAAGCACTGCTACTAGAATTATTTGACTTACTTCATCCCATAGGCTTTGTTCAGGCAATGGAACAATCTTTCCACCATACGCCTTCTTGTATGTACTGGCATGGTAGTAGTGACTTGTGAACCTGCAAGAAGACAAATAACAATAACAAAAGCTAGAGACTTAATGGAGAAGACAGTGTATAACAATAAATATTAGTGCACAAGGTATTACATTGACCATATAGGCCTGCTAGGTAGCAAAGCAGCAACAGCATGCACACAGGGGATCCCAGTTAAATCCCATACACAGCAGTCACATTTTTTAGCATTAATGTCAACTGTCCATCTGTTCTCAATGGAGAAGACACTAGTGACACAGGTGGTTGATCTTGACTTGCAGGGGTGCAATATTCTTCTAAGAATATGTGTATCTCCCCTTTGTTGTCAGGAAGTTGTTTACTAAACATATCTAACAACCCAGCATCAGTGAGGAGCTCCACTGTTTCCCCATTCTTCAACTGGTCAATCCAGTAGTACTTGTAAACTCCCTCCAAGTGATTACTTTCAACTGTATAGGGTATATCCAGCAGACTTATAAAGTCTAGGTCCACTTCAACAGCAATTGAACTACCTTTAAAATGCACCCTAAGCATGTACTTCCTGTATAACAGTACAACTATCCTTAAAATTGCCTACAATTTCATACAAAAGCATACAAATAGTAATAGACATATGAATTGTACCATATGAATTTCATACAATAGCATATGAATTTCATACAATAGCATACAATTTCATACAATAGCATATGAATTTCATACAATAGCATATGAATTTCATACAATAGACATATGAATTGTACCATATGAATTTCATACAATAGCATATGAATTTCATACAATAGCATACAATTTCATACAATAGCATATGAATTTCATACAATTTCATACAATAGCATATGAATTTCATACAATAGCATATGAATTTCATACAATTTCATACAATAGCATATGAATTTCATACAATAGCATAAGAGCAGATATCATTCAAATATCATGCAAATATCAGAGTGCATTATCAACTCATATCACATGTTGAACCATAAAAAGGAAGACAAACCCTAAAAGTGCATGAGAGGGAAACAAACCCTAAAAATTCATTAAAGGGTGCATGAAAGGGAAACAAACCCTAAAAATTCATACAATTGTATCAGAGTGCAATATCATACTATTGAACAGTACAATATCATACAATTGTATCATAGTGCATTGAAGGGAAACAAACCCTACAATATCATACAATTGTATCAGAGTGCAATAGCATACAATTAAACAGTACAATATCATACAATTGTATCAGTACAATATCATACAATTGTATCAGAGTGCATTTTAGGGAAACAAACCCTAAAATTGCATTAAAGGGAAGCAAACCCTAAAAACAACTAATTGCAGTGTACAATTTTAATTGCAGTGTACAATTTTAGGAAAATCCCTAAAAACAAAACCTAAAAATGATATGTTACGTAAAAACGAAACCTAAATTAGATCTAAACGAAAGTGTACATTAAAGGGAAAAAAATAGAGCATAGATCAAAAGTTTAGAGAAACCTAAATTAGATCATGGATCAAAAAATAGAGCTTGTTACGTAAAAACAAAACCTAAATTAATTGCAGTGTACATTAAAGGAAACCCTAAAAGTTTTCCTGTACAAATTTAGGGGAAAACCCTAAAAACGAAACCTAAATTAGATCGAAAGGAAAAATAAAATTATTTTAGGAAAACCCACAATTATTTCAGTTTCAGTGTACAATTTTCATTCACTTTAGGAAAATTTAAATCATTTCTAACCTGGGTATCTGGTTCGCCATGGAATTTCGAGAAAACCTTCAACTTACAAAAATCTGGTCGAAAGGGAAAAAAATAGAGCATGGATCAAAAAATGGTCAAAAAAAGGGGGAAAAGGAGATAAGAGAGAGAGAGAGAGAGAGAGCGGTTTGTACCTCTTAATTCTCCTAGGCGTCGGAGTTCGGTGAGGGTGAAAACTCGACGAACGGTGACGGTGAATAGTCGACGAGAGAGAAGAGGGAGTAGAAGAGAGAGAGAGAGCGATTGGAATTCTGGAGGGAAGAGGGGGGTCGTTTAGAGAATAAAGGGTAGTTTAGGGTTTTCAATCTTTACGTTCATTGCCCTCAACACGTGCGGGGCAGTTTGGTCCTAATTTATGTCTAATATCGGTCAACTGTTAACTTTGAACGGAAACCGTGTAATGTGGGGGGTGTTGTACATTATTGTAAAAGAGTGGGGTGCACCTTGAAAATGGTAAAATAAAGTGGGGTGCCACTCAAAATTTCTCTTTTTTTTTTTTTCCAAACTCACAGTAGGGTTGGAAATGCTCTTACTAAACCAAACTTTATATATAAAATGAAAGGATCGAGGTGTTCTCACCTTGGGGCCATCGCGACAGAATGGACTCCTTGAGAGATCCAACGGTGGAGGAAGGATCGTACTTGCTCGGGCCGATGTCGGTGCCATCGAAGAGCCTGAACTTGACCTCGACTAGATCATCCTCCGCCATCTAACAAAACCTATCCCCAACAAAAGAGCGCAAATTGAAGGAAGTACGCAACTACCAGTCCCACTCCCGCCCAATAATTCCACAGCAAGAACCCACAATCGCTCAAGAGCAAGGTCAAATTCCACGGCTTGTCGCCCCCTAAATCTACACAAATTCGTCAGGAAATCGACCTCAAACTCCTCCCAGAACAAGGAAAAGATCGTAAAGATTGGATTTTTATGGGTTGGAGAGCGTAAAGATTGGACTTTAACGGGTTGAGGAGGACAAAGACTGGAACTTTATGGACTGGAATAGGAATCCAGCTAGGAATTTTCCCAGCTCTGTTGAATTTTGGAGAGAGAGGGAGAAGAGAAGACCAGAGGTGTTGCTGTTGGTTTTTCTTTCCAAAGCCATCAAGCCTACAAGTATGAGTTTATATAATTTATATATTCATGCCGAATATGAGTGATCATTGTGAGAGAAATATAAAATTCTCACTAGGTAGCGAAAGATCAAATATAGACATCTCATTTTTTTAATATATTTATGTTTTTTTTTTTTTTTTTACATTTGAGTGAATATTTTTTCCACTAAGGCCTTATCTGGTTCGCGAAATCATCATGGTGGAAAAAAAAAGTAATTATTTTTCTGTTTGGGTGTCAAAGGAATTGAGAAGGAAAGAAAAGTGATTCTCAATGGAAGAAAAATTAGGAAAAAAAAGTGATCATATTCATCCAAGCATGAAATCACTTTTCCACATTAAAGTATTCACTTTCCTTTCCAAATTACTTGGTGTTTCCAAACATCGGAAATAAAAATCAATGAGAATTATAATTTTTCAAAGGAAAGAAAATGTCAAGGAATTGATTTCCTTTCCCTTCCATTCCAAGAACCAAACGAGACATAAAATATCATCATGTACTAATCTTTGTCTACCATTCCAAAATCCAAATATATCCATGCATTAAATATGACATTAATTTGTGCATGCATGGAGGGAGACGTACATGATGACATTTTAGGAGTACAAATAATGTTAAAACTGGAACAATTTTTGGAATTTGAATGTTAGATATACATTCAAATGTTAGATATACTTTTATCAGTATATTGATAACTATATATTTTACATTAATAATATACATTATAAATAAAATATTATTTTATTTAATATGTTGATGAAAGTATTTATGTAAAATACACATATGTTATTATGTGTCACTAGAATACATATTAACATAACCCATAATTTTTTTTTTATAAAAGAGAACACAAAATAGAATCTATTGTTATCCAACCAGTATAAGTGTTTCACTTCTCCTTTCTTATTTTAGTATTTCTTGGTAGTATTTCCTAAGTTAGAAAATTAAATTATTGTGTTTCTAAGCTATTGTTGTTGGATTGTTATTAGAAGAGTAATTATCCCACTCCCTTCTTGTTGTGGTTTGTTTTTATAGTGAAATATTATAACTTATTTTTCTAAAAAAAAAATATTCTGTAAATAAAAGAAAAGATAATTGTAAAACTATATATTTGTACTTAATCATAGGGTTAACTAATATTTGTTTTACTTAGATTTTTTTCTTTCAAGTGAGTAGAAAGAAGAGTTTGAATAACTTTTGCCATTATATTAGTCGTTTTTAAATTAGGATAAAATAATTTTCTAAAAATTAGGATTTTCTTTTTTAATTACTCACACATCCACCTATACTTTTTTTTGTATTAGAAATAGCCTTTTATAAAAAAAGAAATTCTTTTGTCGAACGTGTTTTAAATAACTCTCGATAATCTACAATCAATAAGGTGGCACATCGTGCTTGATCCAATGTTTGCCCGTAAATCTAGAGAAGGAATAAATATGGAAAAAGATGGCTATATGACAAATCAAAAGAATGCTCCCAAATGAAATAAATTTGCAGGTTTTAGTGTTCAAATGACATAGTACATTCTGACGGGCAGGGGCGGGCTTGGCCCAGGACAGGCCGGACGACGGCCCAGGACCCCCTGACGAAATGGGGCACCAACATGGAACTGTCTATAATAGAAGTAGTATGTATCATGTGCTTTTTTTAACAAAAAGCATTGTGGTGTATTGATTATAATGCTAGACTTATATTTAAAAGGTACTTGGTTCAAATCATTACTATAACAATTTTTTGTTTTATTTATACTTTTTTTTTGACTTTATGTATGGGTGGCCCATTTTGGAAGTTTTATGTGCCTTTATGTATGGGTGGTGTATGTGCCTTTTTTTTTTCCTTTCAATAAATAAATAAATAAATAAATATTTTGGTGTAGAGGTTTTAATGCTAGACTTATATTTAAGAGGTTCATGATTCAAATCTTGACTACAACAAAATTTTGTTTTATTCATACTTTATTTTACTTTATGTTGGGGGGGCCAATTTTGAAAGTTTTGCCTCGGACCTCCAACATCTCAGGGCCGGCCCTGCTGACTAGGTACATTGGATCCCATAAAGAAATTGATTATAATTTCAGATTTCTTTCCACACAAACCCTTAGTTGATCCGAAGAAAAGCTAGTTTTGTTATGGTTCACGTTTCCCTCACTATAAACATGTTTCACCACTTGACACTTCCAACTAAAAAATCACATATTGTACTTGTAATATAAAAACAAAAATTTGGTTGGTGATTATAAAATTAGACTTACCTTTCATTTGGAGTCTATTTGGTATCAAATTTAAGGAACGAGCCAAACAATTTTTATTCTAAACGTACTCTTTTTTTTATACGTCTCATTTATTTGGGGACTCAAATTGAGTTCTACGAAATACTAGTCTAACAAACAGCCAAAAAATAAACGTTTTGACAAAATAACACAAAATACAACCGTAGTTCAAATGAGTCTTTATGCATAACCCAACCGTACTCCCATTATTGGATCCATACGTGGAGTAATCAGTCGTTATCAAGCATCCATTTTTAGTGGGGGTGCCGCACCAAAGCAAGGTGATTAATAGATGCCAAGATTCATTTGGGCGATATTGATCAGAATCCACAGCAATCTAAGGGCACAAGGAAGTATCCAAGTTGGCTAATTGTGACAATGACTCAAATTGGACCACCAACATGTCACTGATATCCGAAAATTCAAAATCATAATGTCGGCAGTGACGTATCTACATGGTCCCTAGAGGCCACGACTGCATCCCCTCGAATTTTAAATTTATTTAGGATATTTAGACTTTGGATCTCAAATAAGTTTTAAAATTTATATTTATGTCTCTATATTATACATAATTAGTGTTTGAATATAAAAAGTGTCATTAGTGTCTCAAAAGTGTCACCAAATGTCACTAATTATTTTTGGTGACACTTTTAAAATCCAAACACTAATTATGTATAATATAGAGACCTAAACACAAATTTCGGAACTTATTGAGATCCAAAGTCTAAATATCCTTATTTATTTATATAATTATTATTTTTTTAAAACAAATCGAATAAATAATTATTTAAGGCCCAGAGCATGATACAGCTGCACTAGACAAGATTAGTTCATCAGCCAGTTGCTAATTAATTACAAAGGTGGATGACAAAAGTAGAGCATAATCTGTTAACAATAGTAGGTTCTGTTTGTGGTCAGCTGACTACTTATTCTTTAGGATTTGTGACGTTTTGTATGTCGCTATTCCTCTCCAGTAATATCCGGATTAGGACGAACAAGTGACACCTAATGATATATTTAGTGACGCTTGGATAAAGTTTAGCAACATTTTTTGTGTTGCTAAACGTAGCTAAACGTCGCTAAATAGATGATTTTCTTCTTCTTCTACTACGGGAGAAGACAAAATGGAATGAACTCTCTTACATAAAACCTTTCGAAGAGGTAGCCGCCATATGAAGATTTGCACTCGCTATCTGGCGCCTGATGGTTTCATACAGTGACTTCGAAGAGAATTTTCCATTTTTAGTACAAGTCTAGATTAATTCATCAATGCCATCACCCTCTCTTAGGGGGCGTTTGGTATGCGGAATACTATATAGCCGGGAATTCTATATTCCCGGGAATCAAATTCCAAGGAATTAAATTCCTTGGAAAATTACATTCCCATGTTTGGTGACAATATAAATATTCCCGGAAAAAAAATAAAAAATAATAATAACGAAAAAAATGAACAAATATAAAAACCGGTAAAAACGACAAAAAAACGGTAAAAACGAAAAAAAAGGTAAAAACGACAAAATAACAAAAAATGACAAAAACGATGAAAAACGACAAAAAATCGGTTAAAAACGACAAAAATGACCAAAAAGCGACAAAAAATGTATAAACGACAAAAAATAACAAAAAAGGGTAAAAACGACAAAAATAACCAAAACACGACAAAAACGACATAAAATCGGTAAAAACGACAAAAAAAAACCAAAATACGGCAAAAACGACAAAAAACAACAAAAAATCGATTAAAACGACAAAAAATCGGTTAAAAACGAAAAAAAGGTTAAAAACAAAAAATAACAAAAAATCGGTTAAAACGACAAAAAATAACCAAAAAGCGATAAAAACGAAAAACAATCGATAAAAACGGAAAAAAGGACAAAAAAATCGGTTAAAACGACAAAAAATAACCAAAAAAACGACAAAAAATCGGTAAAAGCGACAAAACATGACAAAAAAGCCATAAAATCAGTAAAAATGAACAAAAAGCGACAAAAACGACAAAAAAGACTAAAAATCGGTAAAAACAACAAAAAAAGCTAAAAAAAAAGACAAAAAATCGCTTAAAATGATAAAAATTGACAAAAAGCGACAAAAAGGACAAAAATTAGATAAAAACGACAAAAAATAATTAAAAAGTGACAAAAAAGACAAAAAATGGGTAAAAACGACAAAAAAATGGCTTAAAAACGACAAAAAATTGGTAAAATAACAAAAGCGATAAAAACGACAAAAAATAATCAAAAAGTGACAAAAAAGACAAAAAAATGGGTAAAAACGACAAAAAATGGCTTAAAACGACAAAAAATTGGTAAAAATGACAAAAAGCGATAAAAACGACAAAAATAATCAAAAAGTGACAAAAAAAAGACAAAAAATAGGTAAAACGGCAAAAAATTGCTTAAAACGACAAAAAATTGGTAAAAACGACAAAAAATGACAAAAAAGCGATAAAAACGACAAAAAAAGAAAGTGTTCAAAACTAATCAAAATTGATCAAAAAAGAAGCAAAAATTTAGGCAATTTTTTTTTGCCCTGGCAAAAAAAAAAAAAAACCCACCTATTCTCAAGGGATAGAATTCTCATGTTTTGTGGGTAAACTATTTACCCGGGTATTTATAATTCCCGGAAATAAATTTTTTATAAGCCAAACAAACGTGGTAATAGATTCTCATCTTAAATTTTTCCGGAAAAAAAATACCGCGTACCAAACGCCCCCTTAAGTTTATGTTTAAAATTGCTTGTGCTTCCATTGGGGAGAATAGAGAATGGATAGATCTGATTTCCATAACCAGAAGGTCAGGTCGATGAGATCACGAACTTTCTTTAGACCATTTGTAGTTATCAAGCCACATGAATCGACTCTATGTCCACCTGATGATGGAACCCAAGTTATTTGCAAGCTGAATTTGTAGAGTTAAATCAGTAGATTTAAGTGAATACTCAAATTTTCAATGTTTATCATTTGAAATGAGTGAAATTTCTCAGATAATTTTATTGATGGGCTCCTGCCACTACTTATAGAGAGTACACCTCCTCTTCACAATACAACTTCCGATGTGGGACTAAAGTCCCTTATTAGTTCTTAACACTCCCCCTCAAGATAGGCGATAGATATTAATCATCCCTATCTTATTACATAGCTTTGACAGACTCAATGAACTAAGACCCTTAGTCAGACAGTCTGCAACTTGTTCTTCTAAGCGAACATGGTCAATCTTCAGTATCCCTTGTTCCAGCTTCTCCTTGATGAAGAATCGATCGATCTCGATGTGCTTCATTCTGTCGTGCTGAACTGGATTGTTAGCTATACTTATTGCAGCTTGACTATCGCTCAGAAGACGTAATGGTGCTCCCTTGTCCAGCTTCAACTCTGTCAGCAGTGCTCTTACCCATAGCAACTCCGACACTCCCAGAGCTATTGTCCTGTATTCTGCTTCAGCTGTCGATCGTGCTACCACTGGCTGTTTCTTGCTTCTCCATGAGACTAGGTTTCCTTCTACAAAAACACAGTACCCCGTGGTAGACCTTCTGTCGTCTATGCAGCTTGTCCAGTCTGCATCGCAGTATCCCTCAACCTCTATGTGTCCATTCTTCTTGAACCATAGTCCTTTTTCTGGCGTCCCTTTTAGATATCTCAAGATCTGAAACACTGCTTCCATATAACCCGTTCTTGGATCATGCATGTAGCGGCTCACTACACTCACCGCAAATAAGATATCCGGGCGAGTGTGCCCCAGATAAATCAATCTCCCTACAAGTCTTTGATACCTTTCACGATCAACAGGCTCTCATGCTTCTGCTCCCAGCTTGCACTTCTGGTCAATTGGAGTTACTGCTGCTTTGCATCCCAGCATCCCTGTCTCCTTTAGCAGATCTAGTGCGTATTTTCTTTGTGAGAGAACAATTCCCTGTTCGCCGTCACACACCTCGATACCCAGAAAATACCTCATCGATCCTAAATCCTTTACCCCAAACTCCTTCGCAAGTTTTGACTTCAGCTTAGTAATCTCGACTTCATCATCACCAGTGATTATTATATCATCCACATATACAGCAAGTATAGTAATATGGCCTCTTGTATGCTGGAGAAAGACCGTATGATCTGCATTTGTTTGATGGTACCCCATGCCTGTAACAGCCTTTCTGAATCTGTCAAACCATGCTCGAGGAGATTGCTTGAGTCCGTATAGTGACTTCTTTAGTTTACACACTTTACCATACGACGTCCCTCCGTCTGATTCTGTCGCATAGCACCCTGGCGGGGGTTCCATGTATACTTCTTCTTGCAGGTCCCCATGGAGAAAGACATTTTTTACATCTAACTGGTATAGCTTCTACCCATAGTTTGCTGCAATGGAGACCAGAGTTCTTACCGTGCTCATTTTTGCTACTGGAGCAAACGTCTCATCATAGTCAATGCCATATGATTGTGTGTATCCTTTTGTAACCAATCTTGTCTTGTACCGCTCTACTTTTCCTTCTGGCGTCTCCTTTACTGTGTACACCCATTTGCATCCCACAACTTTCTTTCCTTTGGGTAATGGAACCAGCTTCCATGTCTTATTTTTCTCTAGTGCCCCAAATTCTTCCATTATTGCAGCTTTCCACCTTGGATTTTTCTTTGCTTCCTGCCAACACTTGGGCAAAGAAGTAGAGTCTAACGATGCAATGAAGGCTCGATAATTTGGAGAAATGTTAGAATAAGACAAGAAGTTGGCAATGTCATGTTCATAATCATCATAACGATGAGCCTTACCCGCATTGATGCGAGAAGATCTCCTTAAAGGAGCAATAAGTGGTGGAGAGGACATACCATCAGAGTCAGAGAGATCCGTATCGGAATCAGAGTGATTCAGTACGGGGGTAACAACTTCAAGAGCCGGGGCAGGAGTAGACGAGGGACTTGGTATGGTAGGCACTGGACTTGGTACAGTAGGCACTGACACTGGGCACGGCTTCTCTTCCTGCGTAACATATGTATCGTCTTCTTCATCGGAGTCACTGAAGTTGGAAGACCCGCATAGGGTTGCCCGAGCCTGAGTACATATCCTTCAAAGTCCGCCATATATCAGCGGCAGCCTCCATCGCCTCGACATTGCCCGACACCTGGTCGGTCAAGGAGGCTGTCAACCACCCAGCTACGACGTTGTTGACAATCTCCCAGATAGCAAACTCCTTTGAGGAGGGATCGGATGGCGCCTTCGTTTGGCCATTGACATAGCCAACTAAGCCACATCCCTTCAGCATCCGTATCGCCTGCCTCGACCACTTCAAGTAGTTGGACATTTCTTCCAACTTTGTCTCCAGCTTTTTCAACTTTCCCATTTTGTAGGGTGACGGATCCACATCAGTATGGGTCACCCGTGGGGTTGCCTCGGTTAATCTCTTTGATAAGATCTCATCAACCAGGGCCTTCATCTCTTCTGCCGTCAGTTTACCACTGATAGAATCTATGGCGTCTTCAACTGTGAGTAGGGAGGTCTTGTTGTATCCCTAGTCGTCGTCCTCGTCGTCGTCTGCTAACTGCTGGGTGTCCTGATCTCGGGTGTCTATGTCATCGACTATAGAGACCAGGGGGAACAACAAGTGGCCTCCTCACAGAAATTCTTCAGGCATACGAGCAATTAGAACCGCGTCATGATGACGAGGGTAGATAGTGCAAGCATAACCAATTGGACCGTGACTTCGTGTATGATCGATATTTCCAGAACTCCGAGTAGGAGCTGTGCAAAAATAACGAACTTTTGCAAGCACTTCCAAAGAAGATACAAAAAACAAAAAGTCGGGGCGCTGCACAACAGTTCCGGGGGGAGGGGGAGAAGGTCCGGGGGCGCTGCACAACAGGTCTAGGGGGGCAGGTCCGGGGCGCTGCACAGCAGTTCCGGAGGGGGCAGGTCCGGGTTGGGGGGGCGCTGGAATAGTAGATCGGGGTGGGGGTTGGCGTCAAGGAGGGAGGGGTGGTCCGGGGCGCTGCACCGCAGGTCCTAGGGGGGAAGGAGCTGGAATAGTGGATCGGGGGGTGGGGGGCTGGCGTCAGGGAGGGAGGTCAGGTCCGGGGCGCTGCACCGCAGGTCTGGGGGGGGGAGGAAGGAGCTGGAATAGTAGATGGGGGGGGGTTTGGGGGGCTGGCGTCAGGGAGGGAGGAAATTTTTTTTGGGAACCTGGCTCTGATACCAAGTTGAAATGAGTGAAATTTCTCAGATGATTTTATTGATGGGCTCCTGCCACTACTTATAGAGAGTACACCTCTTCACAATACAACTTGGGGGTTTGGGGGGGCTGGCGTCAGGGAGGGAGGAATTTTTTTTTTGGGAACCTGGCTCTGATACCAAGTTGAAATGAGTAAAATTTCTCAGATGATTTTATTGATGGGCTCCTGCCACTACTTATAGAGAGTACACCTCTTCACAATACAACTTCCGATGTGGGACTAAAGTCCCTTTTTAGTTCTTAACATTATCCTTTGCCAGACCATGAAGCGATTGAGAATCTCATGAGTATAATGCAAGGACTGACTTGTTGCATAGCAAAAAACGAAGATAACATCCGCAAAAAGTAAATGAGATATAGATGGAGTGTGCCATTGATTCTCGCCCCTTGGAAAATATCATCTCTTTGGTAACAATGTAAGAGACGGGATAGGACTTATGTGCAAAGAATGAAAATATAGGGTGATAGGGTACATCCTTGGCGGATACCTTTACTAGATTTGAAATATCCTTTTGTTTTCCATTAATGAGAATAGAAAAGGAAGCAGTGGTAATACATTGCATAATCAAATTATTCGTATGTCCTTTGATGCCAAAGCTATTCAAACAATGTTTGATGAAACTCCATGATAGATGGTCGTATACTTTTGATATGTCTATTTTTAATGCAAATGTCTTCTTGTTTTTAGAGTAGAATTTCATGGCATGAACCAACTCTTGGGCGATTAGGACATTGTTTGTAATATGTCTACTAGGAATGAAATTATTTTGATTGGGGGTAATCAGTCTATCGATGAATGGTCGAAGACGAGAAGTGATGATTTTAGAAATGGTTTTGTAAGTTACATTACAAAAAGAAATTGGTCAAAAATCTGTTGGACTTCAGGACATTCTTTCTTTGGTATAAGGACAATGTGAGTATGGTTGATTATTGGTGACAATAAAAGCAGAAGAAAAGAAACTTTGAATGGTAGAGGAGAGTTAATTGCCAATTATATTCCAGCTTTTTGATAGACCATAAGGTCATGGAGAGAAGGTCTCATATTCTTAAGGAGAAAATTTGGGATGGGAAAACAATTCCCATGTTTGGTTTATCCTATTCAAATTTATGCCTAGGAATTAAGAATGCCAGGGTAAATTGTTTACCCATGAAATATAGGAAACCTATTCCTAAGCAAATAGGTGGTTATATTTTTTTCACCTGGGAATAAAATCAGCCAAAAACTTAACTTATTTACCATTTTGCTACTGATTTTTTTTAAAAATCTCGATACTTTCTCTCTCTCGCTCGGATCTCTCTCTCTCGCTCGGATCTCTCTCTCTCTCTCTCTCACGCTCTCATCTAGGTATGGATTTCTATTTATTCAAATTTTTTTTGGTTTTTTTGGGGTTTTTGTGTTAAATTTCTGTTAATTTTTTATGATGTTGTTTTGTTTGCTAGATAAATTATATATTGTGTTTAAATTTTGATTTTTTTTTTGGGATTTGGTGATTAGGTTTTGATTTGAGATTTGGGTATTTTTTTAGGGATTCGGGAGAGAAATTTTGGAGAATTAATTATAGATATGTTCGGGAGAGAAATTTTGGATAATTTTGGAGAATTAATTCGAAAAAAATTATATGTAGTGAAAAAGTGCAGAGAATTATTTGGAGAATTAATTCGAAAAAAATTATATGTAGAGAACAAGTGCAGATTTTTGAGGCATTTCGAAAAAAAATTACACAAATATTTGCACAAATATTTAGATTTACAAGTGCCCATGTAAATCTAAATTATCATACGTAGTGCTCAAGTAAATCTCTAGCTCATTTTCTATTTGAATATGATCTCAACAATTATATGTCGTGCTCAAGTAAATCTAACAAGTTTAGTTAACAAAAGATTTATTATATATATTTGTTTGTTTAGGTTAAATAATATGTTATTAATATGTTGTTTATTTTCAATGTCAAAAAATGGACCGACTTTCTTTGACAAAAGATAGAAGGGTACTCATCTATTTGATAATTCAACTGGATATGATGGATCAATTGTTGTTACTGATGACTATGATATTTATTATGTTAATTTTAGAGCTAAAAGCTACAAGAAAGAGAAAATGGGAGGATGCTTACAAGAGGCATATAGTGAGACATGTCAACTTAAATAGAATAGTGTTTGAAAATGATCGATTGTGCATTGAGAACATCCGTATGGATCGGTCGAAGGACTTTCCACAATTTATGACATATGGTTAGAGAGACCGGTAGACTAGAACCAACTAAGAACATGGCAGTAGAAGAACAATTAGCTATCTTCTTGCATATATTGGCACATGACGTTAAGAATAGAATAATACAAAGACAACTCATGAGGTCGGAAGAGACTGTAAGTAGAGTTGTTAACAAAGTGTTGCTCTCTTTGTTACGATGTCAAGCACTTTTGTTAAAGCGACCAGAGCCAATCCCTGAAAATAGCACGGATGATCATTGAAAATATTTCAAGGTAATGTAATTGTACACTTATAATTTCTTTATTTTGATTTTCTTTGGGTTGTAGTAAATAACTGACTAGTTATTTAAATTATTAAGAATTGTCTTGGTGCCCTTTATGGGACTTATATCAAGGTCAATGTGCAAGAGGGTGATATACCTAGGTACCGTACAAGAAAAAATGAAATTGCGACAAATGTCTTGGGAGTTTGCTCTCCAGACATGCAATTTACTTATGTACTACCTGGATGGGAGGGTTCCACAGTTGATTCTAGGGTTCTCAGAGATGCTATTTCTAGGAGAAACGGGTTGGTGGTCCCTCGAGGTAAATTCTCTTATTGATATAGGTTGGTTGGTGATGAACTTTCAAAGTTTTAGCACTCACTTAGTTTTTTTTGTTTAATCATAGGTTATTACTATTTATGTGATGCTGGGTATAGCAACAGTGAAGGATTTTGACACCTTATAGAGGTGAGAGGTATCACTTGAAGTCATGGAAAACAGATCACTTGCCTGAAACACCTAGAGAATATTTCAACATGAGACACTCTCATGCTAGGAATGTGATAGAAAGAGCATTTGGTATGTTGAAAGGAAGATGGGCGATCCTTAGGAGCAAATCATATTATCCTGTCAAGACTCAATGTAGGATAATCATTGCTTGTTGTCTTCTATATAACCACATCCGACAACACATGTCCGTTGACCCATATGAAGAGGAAAAAAAGGAAGTTGATGTTCCAGAACGGTTGGAGGGGGAGAGGATTAGACTTGTCGAGAGCTCAAATGCTTGGAGTGCATGGAGGGATAACTTAGCACAAGAGCTTTTTAATAGTTGGAATGGAAATTGATATTTTTTTCTCGTTTCTCTTTGAAATGTGAATGTGGAAACTTGTAAATTTGAATGAACTATCAATTTGGATATGAGTATAATATTTTGTTAGTGCTGCTAATTTGATGGAATAGCTTTGCTTGATAGGTTTAATGTTATCAGAAAGAAAGATCAAGTTTAGTATCTGTGTGGTCTGTGTGCTCAAGTTTAATGCAATGCTTTCTCCTGCAATTGGCCACAGCACTGATGTTAGCATGAATAGAATTATATATTATTGGATGGCCTGTCACTGCTAACAAAGTGCATCTACTTGAAGGTTAGGAATCTACTTGAAGGTTAGGAATCTTGAATGTATAGTTTTTGGAGAAACAATGTATAGTTTTTTGCATAAATCCATAATGCATTAGCTTGCAATATATTACACGTTTTTATCCCAATGCCTGCTCTGTAATCTTCTAACTGCTTTTTAAATCTGTTTGAAATATAAGTATCATCTTTAGCAGTAATATCACTGATTGGTCTCATAATCCAATAATATACTTTTTTTTGTTATACTTTGATTGGTTTTGAGCCTTTAAAATTTCTATCTTAACATATTCCTAGATGTATCTGCAGGTATGTATGCAGTACTCCTTCTCAAAAGTCATTATCATATGAGCTATAGAATGTGAATATTGTGATTAAGTGAATAATTTTTTTGTTCATATCTAATTTATTTCTTATGGAATGTTGCATAGTTTGAAGCATGGAGACAAGATCATGGGATTATATCTACTGATTGCCTGAACTTATGATTGTGATTGGTTTAATAAATAGACCTATGAGCATTATAGTGATCCCTGATAGGAAATGTCTAGTAGGTTTTATATGTGAAACCATCAGTCTTACAACTTTACATATTTGTATTACTCTGTACTCTGCTAGTGATATGGTCTCATTTTTCCATTCTTTTTATGAAGATGGCTAGTTCTAAGCATCACTGGACTACGATTGAGGATGCTAAACTTGTTGAGTGTCTCATAGACTTAGTAAGTGATGGAAAGTGGAAGGCTGACAATGGCACTTTTAGGGCTGGATATGCTAAGCAATTGCAAGTTTGGCTGCATGAGAAACTGTCTGGTTGTTCACTACAAGCTTCACCCCACATAGAATCAAGAGTGAAGCATATGAAAAAATAATATTGTGCTATTGCAGAGATGTTGGGACCCAATGCTAGTGGGTTTGGATGGAATGACGAACTGAAATATGTAGTGTGTGACAAAGATGTTTTCCAAGATTGGGAGAAGGTAAACGCATGTCTTATGTTTTTTTTCTTTATATATCATCTATTTGTTTGCTTGGGAATGTACATTTATTTGTTTGCATAACAAGCTCTTCTATTTGTTTGCTTGGGAATGTACATTTATTTTTTTGCATAACAAGCTCTTCTATTTGTTTGCTTGGGAATGTATATTTATTTATTTTCATAACAAGCTCTTCTATTTGTTTGCTTGGGAATGTACATTTATTTGTTACTGGAACTATTCTGACTCTTTGCGTTTGGATTATAGGGTCATCAATTGTTATAAGAAAAAAAATTGTTTATATATCATCAATTTCAATTACAGGAATTTTCAATGACTGAGAGCAGGCAATTGTTTATATATCAATTTTCAATAACATAATTTTCAATAACAGATAACACATCAATTGCTTATATATCATTTAAAGTAACATTTATTACAAGAATTTTTACTACATTTTTACTACATAATTATCCTCTGTTCATTTGTACATCATGGCAGCAGTAAACTTTGTGACAGGAGACAGATACTTGTGATAGGAATAAATTTGTTTGCTTGGGATATTTGTTTGCTTGGGATAGTCAATTAGATTGATAGGAATAAATTTGTGACAGGAGACAGATACTTGTGCTTTGTTAATAGTAATTCATCCTCATCATATGCATAAATTGATGTGTTATCTGTTAAGCAAGAAACACACTTTGATTGCCATCTGCTAATAGTTAATTCATCCTCATCATATGCATATTGTCTTTTTAATGTTTTGCAGAGCCATCCTACTGCGAAGGGTTTGAGGAACAAGTCATTTTCATACTATGATGATTTGGATGCTATATTTGGTAAGGATAGGGCAAGGGGTGAAGCAGCTGAGGGCCCGGCTGATGCTGTTGAAGCAATGGAGGAGGAGGAGGCAACAAATGAGGTGGTTTATGGTTTAGATGACATCCAGGAAAATGCGGATGTTGATGAGAATATGACTCATTCATATGTACCTACTGGAGATGCTTCTAGTAGTGGTAGGAGGACGAGGAAAAGGACTAAGACAACTGAAAGTACTACCCTTGAAAGTCTTGTCGATGTAATGAAGGACATGGGTAAGTTGTATGGAGAAACATCTGCAAATGTGGCAAAAATTGCTAAATGTTTTGAGATAGAAGCGGAGTGGGGTTCAAGGAGACTCAATGTATTTGAGGAAGTATCCAAGGTAGAGGGGTTTAGCAATGCCGACATGCTAAGGGCGGGAGAGATATTGAGCAGGGATGCAGCTAGGGCCAATTACTTCTTCACATTGCCTTATGGATTGAGGAAGCTCTACCTCCAGGGTTTACTTAGTAGTAATAATTGAGAGTAGTTCATTTATATCCTCTTGTTGGTTAGCTATGTGTGGATCTTTATGCTACTTATTTGTTGTTTGTATGAATTGTCTCACGTTGTTTTGGTTTGTATCCACCTGAATTTGTAGACTTCTTTGTGAATTGTAGCTGCACAAGCCATACAATGGAAGTTCAATCTTTCCTACTTGGTACCTTTGGTTATTGCACAATCTCCTTGGTTCCTGCATTTACTTGTAGGTTATTTTGGATCTGTTGCTCTTGCCCTTGTTGGATATTGCTTTTTTAAGTTTTAGTTTGCTATTTATTTGGCCTTTGGAACAATAGCTGATGCACTTGATTGCTTGTTTGCTACCATCTAGTATTAGCTATGGTTTAATTTGCTTCCATCCGTATTAGCTATTTATTGGCCTTTGGAACAATAGCTGCTGCACTTTGAAAATATTTTGAGTATGTGTTTTAATTTATTAGACTTTGACAATTTTACCTGCAATATTTTTATTTTTTTATTGGGTAGATACGAAAAAGATTGTCACCACTATAACATTTTTTTATATTTAAATATCTTTCCATGTGAGTTTGAGGAATAATATATTCCTAGGAATTTATTTATGGTACCAAACGTATGTATTATATATACCCGGGAATAAATTATATATACCCGGGAATATTATATTATGTGCCAAACGTGCTAATAAAGAATATCCGGGAATATGATGCCTTGGAATAAAATTCCTTGGAATATAGAATTCCTGGGTATTTAGTATTCCGCGTACCAAATGGCTCCTAATTGTAAATTCAATCTCTTATTGAGAAGGGATACTTCCAACTGCAAGATTATCCTCGTGACTGATTGAATTAGTAGAGACGATGAAGCTTGGATCGACTTAGAATAGACTCCTCTTCTTTAAATAGATCTTTGAAGTGGGATGTAATTGAAGTCGCTATAATTGGCATATCTGTGGGTCCATGAACCATCCTCTAATCGAAGTGCCCGAATTCAATTCCTTCTTTTCCGATTGTTACCTTTAGCACGAAAGTATTTAGTGTATTTGTCACCCTCTTTAATCCATCTACATCTGCTACGATGCCTTCAAAATGTTGTGAGAGAAGGTCATTCAGTTCATTCTCCAATATCCTTTCCTCCTGTAGTAAATTTTGTGTAGGATGTGAAGATTGAATTGTTGAAAAATAAACTTGATTTTGTAACCATATTTTTGAGCCCAACAAATCTAGTTGGTCCACTACTATTAGGTTTTGTTCATTAGGTCATTTTAGTTTTGAGTTTAGTCCATGTTCTAGGATGTAATGCCCTGCTCCGCGCGAGGCATTTGGGTGGTGTGTTAGATGCGATCAGAAAGTTGGACCGTGACTTGTGTTGGAATATCAAGAGATTTGAGATTGATGCAGTCTCTTTTAGCTGGCCGGATGGAATAAGTATTAGAATGTGGCTCGCTGGAGGAACTATGTCTAGTAAAAAATAGATGTGATCGAAACATGAAGACTTTTTATGCAAATGAGTGGAACTGTCCCTTCTCCTCTACTCCTTCATGCTTAATAAAATGAACTACTATGTTTATATGTTCTATCCCTTAACTGTGATGCTTGAAATGTTGCTAGATAATGATACCTATGTTGAACACTGTTGGAATGAATAACATTAAACTGCTAATGAGATTTGATGCCTGAAAATAAAATGATAATGCCCCTTATGTTTAATTATGTTGAAACAAATAAATCACTCAAATAATGAGATGCTACGTGAATGTTTCATGAGGAATGAACTGGCTATGCTATTGACACAAAGATATGAATGAAACACTTGAATCATGTACACTCTGTATAACTGTTGCATAGATATGAAATGTTGTATGTTCTTCTTATAATCAATGCAAATGAATGATATTGTTCCTATGAAATGAATGAGATACTACATGTCTCTTGAGAACTGAATGATGTGATAATGCTTTCAATGTGATTAGTTGATGCGATGAGAAATAAATGAATCAATGCTAATGAGAATGGTGAGGCTTGGGATCGCCGAGATCGCCAAGTGGTATGATGGTAAGGATGAAAATGATGAGTTGTTGAAGATGACGTGGATGAGAAGAAATGATGCACCGTTGACTTACTCACTTTTAATATTTTTACCATGCATTTATGTTCATGATCGAGTTGTACATGCATTTGCATGGCCATAGACAACTTGTATACAAGGTATTGTTTTCTCGAACGGTACCCGCTGCGGTGGGACCGATTCGGCCTAGGAGGAAATGCAGCGTTCTTTGGTGGCACGATTGGTATTGGGACATTCATTTCGGGCTCGCAACCTGGGTGAATGGCACGTCGCATAACCTTGAAGTCCTATATGACAAGTCCTAAATGGTGTTAACACCAGTGGTTAAGTAGTCAGGATGCATGCAAATGAATGTTTCGTGCAGGCAGAGTAAGTATATCACATAACCTATATTTGATACAGGTACGATGAGTCAGCTATCGGTAAGAAAATTACTTAAATGTGATATTTGTAGTATACATGTTAGCTCGATTTGACTGCTTAACATGCTAAACAAAATGATGCAACAATGTTGCCTTTTATGAGAATTCCTATAAAATGCTTAGCGTGATAACACCATGTATGATAAAATGTTGCCTTACTATGAAACTGCTTAATCACGACATACATGCTAAACGATGCCTTTCGATGAATACTGCGATAATATGCTTAGCCTGTTAACTCAAATGCATGCTTAAATGATGCCTTTACATGAATACTACGAGAACAAGTTTACATGCTTTCCAATGAATACTGCTCATGAACTCTAAACTGATGTTAGGCCCAAATAGAAAGATCACTCTAATAATGCTTGCTCAGATGATTACTTAGTGTTGGTTTAGGCGAGTGGGCTGGTTTTTCTCGCTAGTACATAGATGATGTACTGACCCACGTTGTGGGCACTCTTTTTAGGTGCTCGTGCTTGGAAAGTTCTATACACGAAGATTGGCTTGATCGATCCCGCAACATCGAAGACTTATTGGACATGCAGAAGCTCTCCTTGTATAAGATGATATCTTCTATTTATAAAGGACATATTATATGGAACATATAATCAATTGTACCAGTGAGTTGTAAGCCAAGTCGACATATCCAGTTGTAAAGTCTATGTATCAAGTATCAAATGTAAGCCTTATGGCATGAGTTTCAGTTGGCTATCAAATGTACAGTGAGATGTGTGGTAAATTTTGCATTCTATTGCAAGCCTTGTACTCTATTTCCAAGTATCGATAAAGACAACTTATTTTTACATATCTCTGTGTGACTTCAAGTTATCTGCTTAATTCTGCCGCTATGAATCAATAATGTGTTCTATTCAATAAAGAAAGAATATCCTCATTATCTTTAATTTGTCTACTTCTACCGCTGCTATGCGTTTCTATTTGAAAGTTATCAATTATATACCATCTTTGTCTTGTACAAGTACAATACCAGACTTATACGACATCACGTCCAAGCGGGGACGAACGATTCGACATGAATCAAAGCGAGGACGAACGATTCCCCGAATCGGAGCTTGACAAATTGGTATCAAAGTACGAATTTACGTCCTTTGACTCTTATTTTGATTCGCTTCAAAATCCAAGTTGTATCGGTGATTAACCAAAGTTGCTTCCTCGATCACTCAACATTGCTTCCGTGATCAAATCAAAGATTACTTCCATAATTATTCGTTGGTGTTTCTGTAATCATTCCATGTTGCTCATGTCTGAAAAGTTCGTTGACCCTCTTGGCTGCTCACTGGATGTTCCATACAATAAGTCTAAATATAATGTGATGCTCGTAAATATTTAATTGCTGTTGGTTTGGACACTAATGACCCAACAATGACTCGATGCTATAGTATGCTATATTGTGAATGATGTTCAGAATGTGGGAATAGAGAAAGTTTCTATATGTGTTGTAACATGTTGAGAATTGCATGTTATGTTGGAAAGAAATCGTGAATGAGACAATTGATGGATGAGTTCAACGCAATTGTTGAGTTGACTCATGTGTGATAGCTTTGTGAATTG
Organism: Iris pallida; assembly: GCA_029216955.1. Taxonomy (NCBI): domain Eukaryota; kingdom Viridiplantae; phylum Streptophyta; class Magnoliopsida; order Asparagales; family Iridaceae; genus Iris; species Iris pallida. The sequence goes on from JANAVB010037619.1 coordinate 5,293,576, forward strand.
AGACCCTAAGATGTTGGCTTTTATGTTGTGATCAATTAGATCACGAATGTCCAAAATACACTTGAGTTGGTATGGTTTAAGGAATGGCTTCATTTTTGAGTGGTATATTGCCTCTACCACTTCATAACGAGATGTATGTTGACCCTTTCCATAGGATAGCAATGAGTCTATCTGTGAGTATTCACTACAACAAAAACCCTTTTAATGACGGCTAAAAAGCGTCATTAATGACAAACCATGACGCTTTTTTTTTCCAAAGAAACCGTTATGAAAACGGGTGTTATAAATATTTTTTATAAGCGTTATAAAAAAACCATCATAAATAGTTTCTATAAAAGCGTTATAAATATTTAATATATAGTGCACAATTCAGGACTTTTGTAAAACGTTATGAATAGATAATATGTATAGGCTCAATACAGCACATTTATAACACTTTATACTATTCAAATTAGCATATTTATAACGCTCTATACTGCACATTCCAAAAACTTAACATTATACATCACCATCTTTATTACTTTTCTCAAAATAGAGTACATATCAATATCTTTATTACATTCTCAAAATAGAATATCCAAATACATATATATATTTACAACTACCAAAATTGTCCACATCAAAACTTGGCCACATAACCAATAATCATGAAAGATCAAAGACAGCCAGAACACCAGTGAAATCCTGAAAAAAAGAGAAGACAACCAAATCAGTCCATATAATTGTCAGGCCTAAAAATCAAATCTAATCATGAAATATCAAGCGAAAGGAGTAAAACAAACTAGGTCATGATAGAGATCAGGTATTTGTCCCATATCTGGAGCAAGCTTGACAGAATAATCCCTTAGAAAAGAGTTTTCATGAAAATGGGAACAATCATAACATTATATAGAAACCATAAAAAAACTATTGCAGAGATTTTGCAAGAAAAAAGCCAATTCCAATGACGCTAATGCCTTTAAAAGGGAAAAATTAGAACAGTATCCTGAAGGAATGAGGACATTTCGATTTCCTTCACCGTCTATCAAAACAAACACAATATAAAGGTAAAATGGTGTCCACATCTTTTCATGTATCCGTATTGGTGCAACACAGGTGACTACTTATTGTACCAATCTGAAAATGTTTGTGTCCTGTAAGCGTATCATGTCATCCGTATTCGTGCAACATAGATCGTTACAGAACAAAAGCCTCAGTTATGCAGACCAAGGACCCAAGATGCAGAGAAATAATTCCCAAGTTTCCCAAAGATTAGAAGAAGAAGCATCAATAATAAGCCTGAAATGTTTCCCAAAGATTGACCAAGTTTCCCAAAGATTAGAAGAAGAAGCAATCATAAACCTAACTATGTTATTGAATAATAGATCTAAGCCTGAAATGCTTACCAATAATAAGCTTTGTAGAAGTATTAATTAAGAAGAAAATGGCACACCTGAGACTCTTAGGACTATTCTGGCAGTCCCTTTCTATGGACCTCTTTCCCCACAGCGATAGCACTTGTTTTTCCAGTCCCCATCTTCGCAGTCTCTAGCCCAGTGACCATCAATCCCACAATTAAAGCAACGGCCAGAACTAGGTGGCGGGCCTCTGCCAAGATACTCACCACGTGAACCACCTCCTGATCCACCACGTGGACCCTACATCAAAAGAAGATTCTAGATTTAATGAAGACATAAAAAAAACACCAGGTATATAAATGGTAATTGCAACAAGTTATGGTCAATCTTATAAGAATGTATTTTAGTTACTTTGGCAAATTCCACGATGATGCGACTTCCATCATATTCCCTCCCATTTAAGCTATATCTGGCTTCATCTGCATCTCTAGGATTGCTGAAGTCCTACAGAGGACAAGTGCAAGGAAAAAAGGGAAGAAAAGTGAAAACTTGAAAAGGTTGTCAGAAAAAAAAAAACTCCAGATTATTTTGTTGCCAAAAAGATACCAAGATGCCAGGACTAAAAAATGTGTACAGATAGATAGAAATTGGTGCACATACCACAAATACAAAGTCGTGCTTCAGATCCACATCTCGTACTCTGCGCAAATGGTTGCCAGAAACAGTAAGGCCATCATGACTTAAGTACCGAAGAGTGTGATATTTCGCCTCTCAGAAGACGAAATAAACACCAGTCCATTTCCATAAAAAGAAATAACATAACAGAAAGAATCACCAAAGTCTCCTATAAACTTTGCAAGAATACCCACCAATTTCCACCATGGGCAGCCTCTCACCATAGACCTCCTGGTTGGGCAAAACCCACCAACCTTCAACAAGATTGTTCAAGTTATTAAAACACAGACACCCTGGGTTTATATCCTTCCCAAAAATTAAATAAATAAAATATCCAATATCCAAGCACAAAAGACTGGCTTGGCAAGGGACCTATGCATAGAATCTAGATATCTACAACACCACCCACACTTTTGAAAAATGTATTGGAAGTACTTGAGAAACCACCAAATCTTAACCAGCTAACATTAGCATCAAACTGGCTATTGACCATTAACCTTTAGCGAATACCCAGGCATAAGATTCTAAGTTATGCCTTAATTCAACACTGTAAATTGACACAAAAGGACCAACAATAATTTTTCTTCTAGATCACTATAGCTAGAAGAGAATCAGGATTCTGTAATAATTCATGAAGATCATGCAAACCAAAATATAAAATAACTTAAATAAACAACTTTAGGTTTACAATATAACTGAACAAAGCTTAGGCTTAAAATGACAGAACTTGAGGACTAGACTAAGAAGTTAGGAATGCTTAGCGCTTGACGGTGCATCTTATGCATGTGATTATAATAATAAAATAATGTGATTTGTTGTCACACCTTGATAGAGAACATTAAATGGAAATCACCAGTTTAAGTTTTAATGGGCACATACCTTCCATATCTGCTGAAAAGGTCTTCAAGATCACGTGACCGAGTACTGGATGACAAATGACCAACATACAATCTTGTGTTTCCATAGCAATCATCATATCGAGGCATATTTGTACTGTGGAGATCAAAAGGTCGAGGTTCGTTTATAGCAAACAAAGATAAGTGAAGACAAGAACATTGCAAGCTCATTGTACACAATTGTAAGCAGCTCTACATACAAATATAAAGTAAAAGCAAAAAGAACCAAGTATGGATCCAAAAAAGAAAAAATAAACGCACATTAAACAAATTGGTCCTAATTTACATCAGATGTTATTTTTGAGAAACCCCTCTGGTTTACCTGAATATGAAAACCAGCCACATGAATTTAGATTGGAAAACTACAGGCATCATAACCAAGTTAATCCATCAGAGAGAGATTTGAACCTTGACATCAAAATTATCACTTGCCAAGGACATCTACTTCTAAAAACAAGATCAATGATCCTCGGCAATGGAGATCTTCCATCTGCTCTGATCTTATGTTGTGAGATCTTAGTGGGTCACAATCCCATCATGGTGGGTTCCAATTCATGTTTGTGAACAAGCTTTGCATATAAACCCAAGGGTGCCTTGCTATCGTGGTTTTGTCATTACATATCCAATCTTTATGTACTATCTGATCCATTTACTTGCAAGATGAGTATCATTCAGTTCCTTTAGTTGTTGAATGTAAAATGCCTTTTGTGCAGATTAGGAAGGATTCTATGCATAGGACAGAGTCACAGAAGTTAACCTCTGACTAAAGGGATCTGAAAATAGAGTCACAGAAATTTATGACAGCGTCACAGAAGTTAACCTCTAACTAAAGGGATCAAACCCGGCCAGGCGGATGACCGTCCTCTCGATGCGCACGTCGAACCGGGGGGCGTCGGGGGCGCTCCCGCGGGAGGCCAGGTGGGCTCGGGTCTCCTCGAGGAAGGGGCGCCGGAAGGAGTCAAAGTAGTTGTGTAGCGAACAGAAGGTCGGCGGGATGGTCGCTCCCGGCTCGTCGGCGTCGAGGAGGAGGCGTTCGTTGAGCAGGTCGTGGTGCGACCACTTGCCGATGACGTCGAGGAGTTGGTGAGAACTCCCCATGGTGAGGAGGGTGGAGAGTGAGGAGGTGGAAAGTGAGGAAGTGCGTACAAAATAGTATAGAGCGACGTTGAAGTAGTCCTCCTCCGTCCTTCTCAGCGCCCGCGACAGTGCCTTCTGGACGTGGAGGTGGCTCTTCTGGCCCTGGCCCTGCGATCCAACAGCTTCCAGCTCCTTCCGGACGGACGCGTAGAGGTTGGAGAGGAGGAAGTCGGTGGCGTCGGGGCCGTTGAACCCTAACCCTAGGCCTGGACGCTGGACCGAACCCTAATTCTGAGCATAGGAGCGGAGGAAGGGGAAGAGGAGGAGGAGAGGGGAAATAGAAGGAGTAGAACGCTTAATATTAATAAGTTTGCCAAATATTACAAGTTTTCCACCGCTCTAAAATATTAATAACGCTTTATTTTTATAAACGTTATAAAAAGCCCAGAATTAGCCCAAACCGTCATAGAAAAAAGGTATTTCGAACTTTGATAACGCTTAGGTATCAGGCGTCATCAATACGTCTTATCGAGCGTTATTAATAGGCCTTTTTGTTGTAGTGATTGGATAGTACTGAGACTTAGCTGGGAGTCATGTCTTGTCTCTAGGCGACTCGAGTGTCCCTTGTCGATGATGTTATGTTGGGTAGCAAGAATTGTCAAAAATCGTAACGGGTGCCTTGGTTAGAAATATTCTCAGTCGGATAATAACTCAGACTAGTTGGATAATTATTTTTACTGTGAGTAATAGATTGGCAAGAGAATGTTGTGGCTTAGAATATTGAGCGATAGTTGCTATTAGTTGGATGAAAAATCCTGTGTGGCTATTGCAATTGGTTTGCTAATATAAAAGTTCGAAAATATTGTCGGTGACTCGGATGAATGTTGGAAATTGGTGCTTGACCCTTGCGATATGAGAAATTATATGAACGCCCGTATGAGATTTTGATGGTGGGGAAAAGAATGGATTGAGAATCAAGAAATATGTTGGATAATATCGGTAAAGAAATATGATGGTATAGATGACTGTCGGTTGGGATATAGATTGCTGGATTATAACTTAGTGGTATGACTTTGTCATACAGACCGAATAATATGACTTCATAGTTTTGTTGAGACTATCGGAATCGATGACCCTTGAATAGTTAGCCTCGGTATATAGATCCATGTGGATATGAAGGAATTGGAATAGAAATCGAATCGTTGGAAAATTTACTTGATGGATTATTAGATCATTGAGAATCGTATGTCGGATTAGGATTTTGACCGTAATAGTGCTAGATCGATCTTAGTCAATCATAGGGTAAGTCTAAAATGAGCCTCTGTGGGAATTAGTTTTTTGAGGATGACCTTGGGTAGATAGACTTGACCCTAGCGACCGTTGACTGCATATCCAATTATCGGAATAGCCGGCAATGGCGATTATTTTTTAGATTGGATTTATATCCATAGGTTTGTGTAGAGTTGCTTGAAAGTGTCCGTTGGTTGTTACCCTAAGAATATGAAATTTGTATGGTCCTTAGTAGCCGTCCACTCTTGGAGAGTCACCTGAATGATTAGGTTTAACTGTCGGTATAGCTAACCTTAGAGACTTGACCGAATAATAGGGTGACCGTTGGCGGCCCATAGGATGATTCTTTGGTATTGAACGAGAGATGGTAGTGAGTATGACCTAAAAAAGTATATGTTGTAAGTATATGCTACAACATGAGCCTCAGAGATGTTGACACTAGTGAAGTAACATGTCGGCCTATAGCGGGAATATCGAATCATTACCTAGAGTCGATTAGCTGATTAACATAGAATGTTGCGTATCGAGTTGGAAAAGTTGGACCGTTGCTTAGAAGTTTTGAATGTTGATTTCATAGTCGGAAAGGAAATTTGAAATAAGATATTACAGATATTGGATAGAATGCTGCACGGTGTGACCCTCGAATTTGTATCTTTAGAAATGGTGAATTGCCTCGGTAGAAAATATTATCGGATTTAGGAAGGAATATAATTGTATATTGATATTGTAAACTCCTAGTATGGTTGGTTTCAAGTTAGACCCTTGGTCCGAATATTAGAAATATTGTGCTTGGATAAGGAACTTATCTGAGTTGTCCCTGATGTTAAGTATTGTAGCTTGAAAGATAGCAATTTTGGCAAAGTGAACGAAGTAATAAGTCAATTAAAAGGATACTAAGTCGGATGTAGGGAAGAGAGTTACATCGTGGCTTATCGAATCGTACTAATACAGAAGTTGGTTGAAGTACATATATTTTGGGGACACCTAAAATATGTGTATGGATCCAACCGAAGCGATAGGTTGCGACCCAGATACACTAGAGGGAGAGCTTATCGAATCGCACTAGCACGGACTTTGGCTAAAATTCATATATTTTGGGGATGCCTAAGTTATTTGTATAAATCCAAACGAAGTGGTAGGCTGCGACCAAGACAAAACTGCTTGGAAGAATGGTGGTGAATTAATGAGAAGTACAATTAATTTGGAAAAGAGAAAGACGGATTGAATCATTGATGGATTAAGTGGTATTGTTGGATAGCAATCCCGAGATGGTCGAGTGAGCTGAAATGGATATTTTATTGAAGTTAAATGAGTAACTTATTATGACCAAGTGAATTAGTAGAATGAGTTGTTCCCTTAAGTTTCGAGGATGAAATATTTTTAAGTGGTATAATATGTAATGACCCGCTCCGCACGAGGCATTTGGGTGACGTAATGGATTCGATAAGAAATTTGGACCGTGATATGTGTTGGAATATCAAAAGATTTGAGACTGATGCAGTCTCTCTTAGCTGGTCGAATGGAATGAGTATTGGAACGTGGCTCGCTGGTGGAGCTATGTCTAGAAGAAAATAGATATGATCGGAACAGGAAGATCCTTTATACAAATGAGTGGAATTGTCCCTTCTCCATTACTCCTTCATGCTTAATAAAATAGAGTACTATGTTTACTTGAAATGTTGCTAGATAATGATACCTATGTTGAACACTGTTGGAATGAATAACATTAAACTGCTAATGAGAATTGATGCCTGGAAATAAAATGATAATGTCCCTTATGTTTAATGTTGCTGAAACAAATGAATCACTTGAATAATGAGATGCTATGTGAATGTTTTATGAAGAATGAACTGGCTATGCTATTGACACAAAGATAGGAATCAAACACTTGAATCATGTACACTCTGTATAACTGTTGCATAGATTTGAAATGCTGCCTGTTCTTCTCATAATCAATGCAAATGAATAATATTGTCCCTATAAAATGAATGAGATACGACATGTCCCTTGAGAACTAAATGATGTGATAATGCTTTCAATGTAATGAGTTGATGTGATGAGAAATGAATGAATCAATGCTAATGAGAATGATGAGACTTGGGATCGCCGAGATCGCCAGGTGGTATGATGGTAGTGATGGAAATGATGAGTTGTTGAACATGACACGGATGAGATAAAATGATGCACCATTGCCTTACTCACTTTTAATATTTTTACCATACGTTTATGTTCGCGTTCAAGTCGGACACGTATTCGCATGATCATGGACAACTTGTATATAAGGTATTATTTTCTCGAACGGTACCCGCGACGGTGGGACAGATTTGGCCTAGGAGGAAATGCAATATGCTTTGGTGGCATGATTGGTATCGGGACATTCATTTCGGGCTCGCAATCCGGGTGAATGATGCGTCGCATACCCTTAAAGTCCTATATGGCAACTCCTAAATGGTGCACTAACACCAGTAGTCATGTAGTCAAGATGCATGCTAATGAATATTTCGTGCAGGCAGAGTAAGTATATCACATAAATTGTATTTGATGCAGGTACGAGAAGTCAGCTATCGGTAAGAAAATTACTCAAATATGATATTTGTAGTATATATGTTAGTTCAATTTGACCGCTTAACATGCTAAATAAAATGATGCTACATTGTTGCCTTTTCATGAGAATTCCTATAAAATGCTTAGCGTGATAACACCAAGTATGATAAAATGTTGCCTTGCTATGAAACTGCTTAATCATGACATACATGCTAAACAACGCCTTTCGATGAATACTGCTATAACATGCTTACCCTGTTAACTCAAATGCATGCTTAAATGATGCCTTTTCATGAATACTGCAAGAACAAGTTTACATGCTTTCCAATGATTACTGCTCATGAACTGTAAACTGATGCTAGGCCCAAAAGAAAGATCACTCTAATAATGCTTGCTTAGATGATTACTTAGTGCTGGTTTAAGTAAGTGGGCTAGTTTTGCTCGCCAGTACATAGATGATGTACTGACCCACGTTGTGGACACTCTTTTTAGGTACTCATTCTTGAAAAGTTCTGTACACGAAGATTGGCTTGATCGGTCCCGTGACATCGAAGACTTATTGGGCATGCAGAAGCTCTCCTTGTACAAGATGATGTATTCTGTTTATAAAAGGCATAATGTATGGAATATTGTAATCAATTGTACCCATGAGTTGTCAGCCAAGTCGGCATATCCAGTTGTAAAGTCTATGTATCAAGTATCAAATGTAAGCTTTATGGCATGAGTTTCAGTTGGTTATCAAATGTACAGTGAGATGTATGGTAAACTTTGCATTCTATTGCAAGCCTTGTACTCTATTTCCACGTATCAATAAAGACAGCTTATTTCAACATATCTCTGTGTGACTTCAAGTTATCTGCTTAATTGCACTACTACGAATCAATAATGTGTTCTATTAAATAAAGAAAGAATGTCCTCATTATCTTCAATTTGTTTGCTGCTGCCTCAATGTTGTACAATAATGTCCTTAATCTTTTACTGGACTATTGAAAGAGTCTACAAACTTCGTGGAAGTGAGACAAGAACTCACTACAAGACATTCACCAATGGAGAAAGAGGCCAAAACTATCCTACAAGAGGACATGGAAGAGGAAGCTTCAAGAACAGATGGAAGCCAAAGGTACAATAATTCTTAAGTTGAATGTTATGATTGTCATAAGCTTGGACATTATACATCGGATTGTAAAAACACAACTAAAAATGTTGAAGAAAAAGTTCACTATGTTGAAGAAGAAATGCAAGAGAACTCAACTCTATTATTGGCACATAAAGAAGAAGAAAACATGAAGACGAATACTTTGTACCTTGACACCGGTGCAAGTGATCATATGTGTGAAAGCAAAAATACGTTTGTGGAACTTGATGAGTCCATCCTCGGCAAAGTCACCTTCGGAGATGAATCAAAAATATCGATAAAAGGAAAAGGTAAAATTCTAATCCGCTTGAAAGATGGAAGGGAAAATTAATATTTTTAGCATGGGACAACTTTTAGAGAAAGGATACAATATCCACTTGATTGATCGTAGGCTTTCAATATGAGATCAAAAAATTAATTTGATTGCCAAAGTGCCAATAACAAGAAGTAGAATGTTCTTGATAAATATTCAAAATGATGTGGCAATGTGTCTAAAGGCCTATGGAGATGCTTCTTATTTTTGGCACTTAAGATTTGGACATTTGAATTTTGGGAGACTAAAATTATTGTCTACAAAATCAATAGTGAGACGGTTCCC
>JANAVB010037619.1:5303140-5478140 GCA_029216955.1 Iris pallida
GAGCCGAACTGTTGTGCGACAGTCGGGACGCAGCACCGCCATACCCTATCATTAGGGAGTTTATGGATGTATTCCCAGAGGATCTTCCAGGACTTCCGCCTGACAGAGATGTGGAGTTCACTATAGATTTAGTGCCGGGTTTATCACACAGTATCCCGGGCTTGCTATAGAGTGAATCCAAGAGGCCATAGAGATGAAAGAGCAGATTGATGACCTGTTGAAAAAGGGTTTCATTCGATCCAGTGCTTCTCCATGGGGAGCGCCAGTGCTCTTTGTGCCTAAGAAGATGGTACAGTCCGGTGTATTGATTACCGGGCCTTGAAGCCATCACTATCAAGACAAATATTCTTTGCCCAGGATAGATGATTTGTTCGACCAGTTGAGCGGGCGAAGGTGTTTTCCAGGATAGACTTGAGATCCGGGTACCACAGGTGAAGGTTAGGCCAAGCAGACATCCAGAAGACGCGTTCAACACGAAGTACGGGCAGTACGAGTTTTTGGTGATGCCATTTGGTCTCACAAATGCGCCAGCTGTCTTTATAAACTTGATGAATAAGACATTTCACCAGTATCTGGATAAGTTCGTCGTGGTGTTTATCGACGACATCCTGATATACTCGAAGACGCCGGAGGAGCATGCAGAGCACTTGCGGATAGTTTTGGGGATTCTGAGGCAGGAGAGACTGTTTGCCAAATTGCCGAAGTGCGAGTTCTTTTTAGACCGAGTGGAGTTTCTCGGCCATGTAGTCACTGGAGATGGAATCTCGGTGGATCCCAGGAAGATTGCTGCAGTTGAGACGTGGAAGGCCCCGACGTCAGTTTCAGAGATCAGGAGCTTTCTGGGTTTAGCAGGCTATTACAGAAAGTTCGTTCAGGACTTTGCTAGGATAGCTGAACCCATGACGAAGCTGACGCAGAAGGACGCAGAGTACATTTGGTCTGAGGACTGCCAGACAGCATTTGAGGAGCTGAAGAGGAGGCTGACGACCGCTCCAGTTCTGACTTTACCTTCAGGTTCTGGAGGTTTCACCATATACAGTGATGCTTCTGGGAAGGGGCTAGGATGTGTTCTACAGCAGCATGGGAAAGTAATTGCTTATGCATCTAGGCAATTGCGGACTCATGAGAGGAATTATCCTACCCATGACCTCGAGTTAGCTGCGGTGATCTTTGCACTCAAGTTATGGAAACATTACTTATACGGAGAGCGTGTGGAGATCTTTACTGACCACAAAAGCTTGAAGTATGTGTTCACGCAGAAAGAGCTGAACATGAGGCAAAGACGATGGTTGGAGTTGATGAAGGACTTCGACATCGATTTACAGTATCACCCCGGGAAGGCAAACGTGGTGGCAGATGCGCTGAGCAGGCATCCGATGGCATGGTATCTGATGATTGATCGACATTTGCGGGAGGATCTGGAGAAGCTCGGTATCGAGCTAGTTTGACCCGGATCAGTGATACAGATGATGGCACTTGACATTCAGTCAGGTTTGATGGAGCAGATCCGGGAGGCACAGTCTACAGATGAGAGCCTTCGCAGACTTCGACCCCAGGCATTAGCTGGATTGCTGGATGACTTCACTATAGCAGAGGATGGATCCTTGAGGCGTGGCAGCCGATTGTGCGTACCAAGAGGAGAGCTAGTAGAGGCAGTTTTGCAGGAGGTGCACCGATCGAGATATTCTATTCACCCTGGTGCTAACAAGATGTACCGTGACTTGCGGGAGCATCTTTGGTAGCACGGGATGAAGAGGGATGTATCACGCTTCATTTCGAGATGTCTAGTTTGCCAGCAGGTCAAGGCGGAGCGCCAGAGGCCGGCTGGGTTGTTGCAGCCATTACCCATTCCCGAGTGGAAGTGGGAACATATTACGATGGACTTCGTTTCAGGGCTTCCTCGTTCCCAAGGAGGGAAGGATGCCATCTGGGTCATCGTAGACAGGCTGACGAAGTGTGCGCACTTCATACCCTTCAAGGTGGGGCTTTCCACCGAGAAGTTGGCGGAGCTATACATGCAGCAGATAGTTCGCCTACACGGAGTGCCGGTGAGCATCGTGTCAGACAGAGACAGCAGATTTACATCCCACTACTGGAGGAGCTTACAGGAGGAGTTGGGCAGTAGGCTCAAGTTCAGTACGGCATACCACCCGCAGACAGATGGGCAGTCCGAGAGGACGATACAGACGCTGAAGGATATGCTGAGGACTTGCGTGCTGGACTTCGGAGGATCATGGGAGAGCCATCTGCACTTGGTAGAGTTTTCATACAACAACAGCTACCAGGCCAGTATTGGTATGTCTCCTTTCGAGGCGCTATATGGACGACGATGCCGGACACCGCTCTTTTGGGATGATGTCGGAGACAGAGTCATGCTTGGGCCAGAGATGATCACGGATGCAGCAGAGAAAGTCGGGATGATCAGAGACAGGCTCAGAGTAGCTCAGGATAGGCAGAAACACTGGGCTGATGCTAGTCGCAGGCCGATGGAGTTCGCAGACGGTGATATGGTGCTAGTGAAGATATCACCTACTCGAGGGACGATCCGGTTCGGACGAGGAGGGAAGCTGAGCCCCAGATATATCGGGCCATTCGAGGTACTTGGCAGGATCGGAGAGGTAGCTTACAGGGTTGCACTTCCACCCAACCTAGCAGGAGTTCACGACGTCTTTCACGTATCTCAGCTGAGGAGATACGTTCCAGACCCCAGTCATGTGCTAGATCATTTAGAGTTGGAGGTCGGACCGAGCCTTACAGTTTCTGAGCAGCCAGTGGAGATATTAGACCGGAGAGAGAAGAGGCTGAGGAACAAGGTTATACCCCTAGTACGAGTAGCTTGGAGCCGTCACTCCCCAGGTGAATCTACTTGGGAGAGGGAGTCGGACATGAGGGAGGGATTCCCTTACTTGTTCGATCCAACCGCTGCGAGAGAACCACCCGTTCCCGCTTGATACCTTAGAGGTTAGTTTCGATTGCAGCCTTAGTCTTTTTGTTGCATTGCTTGCTATGTTAGAATATTGTAGGGTCTTCAATCCTTGTGAATTTCGAGGACGAAATTTTTCAAGGAGGGAAGACTTGTAAGCCCCTGATTTTCAAATTCATTTTTAATTAGTGTTAATTAATTTTTAATGTCATTTATAGCCTTAAAATATTTATTAGGATTTTTAGGAATTTTTCTAGAATTTTTAAATGATTTTAAATGAGTTTTATATATTAAAAATATCAATTTGTAATTTATTCAAATGTTTTAATATCATTTTGCAAATATTAGAATTGTTTTAATATGGTTTTGCAATTATTAGAATTGTTTTTATATTGATTTGTAATTAATAAATTGTTTATGCAAATTATATTTGCATTCAGTTAGGGTTGGGACTTTAATACAATTTCCTAAAGTCTAGGGGTCTCCCTGTAATTTTACCTACCCACCCCCCGACAACTGCCCCGGCTGCCCCGACGACCGACCTACGCTGCCCCCGCCATTTCCGGCTAGCGCGACAGCCCCCGACCGCCTCGACCCCCTATTTAAACACCCCCTCATCCCCCTGAACCAAACCCTAACCCTAAAACTCCCCCACAACCGACCACGACCCCCTTTCTTCCCCGACGAACACCTAAACCCTAGCTCTACTCCGGCGACCCCCGTTCGACCACCACCGCTCGACGTCATCGACCACCACCACCCTCAACAAGTTCGCCACGCCGAGCTAGGTCGATCGCCACCCGAGCGCCTCGACCACGACGCCCCCAGCCGCCGTTCGCCTCCTCGACTTCCACCCCCCCCCCCCCCCGCCGGACACGTGGGTAACATTCTTTCCTCTGTGTCGTACGTGTCTCAAACTGAGACACGAGACTCGCCTAGACACGGGGGACTCAACTGTGATGCTGGACACGTGTTAGCCGAGTCGTACGTGTCGTGCTGGGCACGGACACGTCGACTCTGTGTCAGATTCGACTTCTCGTGTCCTGGACTGTATGGACACGAGACAAACTGTGAAATAGACTAACGGGTTGGGCTTTGATTAACGGGTAAAAACCCATTTAATTTCTAACCTAAATAAATGTTAACTAAAACCTAACCCTAACAGACTTAGCGGGCTGACCCACTGGCCAGCCCGAACAATTAAACCCCCCCCCCCCCCCCGCGCGCTTCTCTAGACAGGGTTCGAGCCCCCCCTTTACAGTTTCCTTTTTCTTTTCTTTTTCTTTTTCTTTTCTTTTTCTTTTTCTTTTTCAGTTTTATATATATGTTTATATATATATGTATATATATATTAGTATATATATATATGTATATATACTGTATTTTAACAGTATTTAATATATAGGTATATATTTATTAGTTAGTGATTTTATATATATATGTATATATTTTCCTATGTATATATATAATGTATATATACACTATATTATTAAGTGTATTTTTTTTATGTATATATATACTTTATAAATTAAGTATTTTCCTTACAAAAATATATATATACTTTTAACACATATATATAGATTTTTCACTATGTAAAACTTTACCTTATTAAAATAATAATATTTATTTTGCACTATTACCAACTTGTATTTTTATTGTATTTAAATTACTGCAACCATTTGATGTCCAAGCCTAGCATGGGTATTTGGGCTCAAATGTGTTTTCACACATTCAAGACCTGTTCAAGTCATATTGGACTTGATTCATGGCCTTGGGTCCTGTATTTGAACTTTGGTTCAAATTATATACATGGACAAAATACGCAGATAATTAATTATTGTGTGCATTGCTGTTTTTGATTTTCTAAAAATACTTAAAGTATTGCTAAAATTATGGAAAAATAGTTTTTAGATACTTTGTTAAGTTGGCTAATTTAGTATAATTTTTGTAGTATGTAAATTACTATTTTGCCACTAGTTTGGCATATGAAACCAAAACTCATTTTCTGTATACTTAGGAAAGCTGATTTTTATAAAATATTTGTACTGGATAATAAATTCCAGAAAAATTATAATAAATTTCTATGATTAACAAGGATCACCTTAGTACTTTACTTTAAGAAAAACTAGGCTTTTTGTCTACTTTAAAATTGTTAGAACACAATAGTCTTTTGATTTATTTATTGATTAATTACGACTTGTAGCTTTTGTGCTATTTTTGAGTTTTAGCCGTATTAAACCCCATCCCTCACTAGTGTAAAGACCCTGGAATGTTAGTTAACATAGTGTGTCACCCCCACATTGGTCTCCTAGTCCAAGTCATCATTTTGGCTAGGTGTCCAGTCACAAGTCGTGTCACACCAGTTTAGTGTTCTAGTAGTTTAGCTTAGTGTAAAAGCTAAGCTATTGCATTTATTTCTGCAGTGACGAGTTACTGGACATCCATAGCATCGTTATCGCAGCTTGTTTTGTTTTGCTTTGCTAGAGACAAGTACTTTCTACGAACTTTACATGTTGTTACATAAATGAACTGCAAAACTCACCATGTTAAATGCTGATCCTTGGGGTAGCAAGTTAAAACGTTACATGTTGTACTTTCCATTACTACTATGTTTAGAACCATCTTGATGTATCTCTCACATGATTAGAATATGGGTTATGGGGAAACTGTTAGTAGTGTACGTGATCATGCCCCCCCTACTCGTACGTACGTACCGAGCAAGGTTGACATTTTATGTATACCTTGTCGTAGGCACATCAGCTGTATTTGTACGTATGTACATCTATCGCTTGTTTTACTTGTACGTATGTACATTTTATTTTGTACCTCGGTACATTGTACTTCTATTGACCGATCACGTACTTGCTACATTTTTAAACATTACATATACATCTGTCTCTATGACACGTGTATCATTGCCATGATAGATTGAGTGATGCCATGCTTTCCAGTTATTCCTCTCATGTTCATTTCCATGTTTCATATGCTAGTTTGCTAGATTTAGTACTTGCTCCCGTCCTGACAGGATAACGTTGTAGGTGTCCTTACTGAGGAGGAGTTACTCTGCGACTCATACTATGGAGTCACTGCCGAGGACCCGGCTCTGCTTTACGAGGATGTTCCTGCGGGGAACCTCGCCTAGATGTCTTTGGTTTACTTAGACTTTTGAGACATGTATTAGACTATATCATTTTGTAACTGGACATGTATCCAGTTTTACATTTCAGTTTACTTGTACTTGGACGTTTACTATATACGACGACTTTTGTGTTTGGAGCATTTATGATTCTTCTTCACTTATAGAACTGTTAGCACATTTAGTCTTATCCTGTTGTCTTTAGAACAGCTTACTACGTTTTATCTCAACGTAGGCTGGGCATGTCTCGGCCTGGCCCAACAATTTGGGTAGCGGGTCGTGACATACACCCTCATGTGACACTCACACCTACACACACTCTTGCACTCTCATGACACACACACACATACCCTTGGACACATACATGTGTTCCCCTCTTTCTCTATACATATGTATATATATATGTATTGAGATATATATATAGGTATCCTATATATATATGAGTGTGTCCCATCATATATATTAAATATACAATGTTTGTATGATATACATATAGTAGCCTATAGGTTATGTATTTTCTAAGTTATATTATATAATATATCAATGTGTGTATTATATTAGATATATTTTGACTTGTGTTATGCGAGTATGGTTTGGTTCATAGGCATAGTATAGCCTATGGCCTATGGGTGGCTTGAATGCCTAGTATGGAGTCTAGATTGGTCTTGTTTAGTCTCGTTAGACCTAGAATGGACTAGTTAGACTAGTATAGACTAGTTTAACTTAGGTTTGACTTGGTTGACCTAGTTTGACTTCTAGGGTTGACTAGAGTTGACCAAGAGTTGACTTTGGTCTAGATTGACCTAAATTTATGTAGAATGCATTGTGGTGCATCATTTTACCATTCTGGACTTGTTGTGACTTGTGCTGTTCTAATAGGAGCCAGATACCACTCCTCGGACAGTACTTTCATCTTGGATATTCAGATAGCAGGCGAGTACATTCTCTAATCTTTTCATACTTATCTGGACTATATTCTTGCTCTAGATTACTTTATTTGATGCTGACACGTATCTTCACGGATTAGTACTATATGGATCCTTTTCTGAGATGTTATCCCTCTACGGGTGCATCGGGTATTTCATGTTCATGTACTTTATCATGTGCATCAGGTACTCCTTGTACTCGTACTAGTTCATATTAATTTTACATGTTCTCATGTGCTTTCATGTACTATCATATGCCTCATGTACTACTCATTACATGAGTTCACATATCTTAGCTGTATTCATGTGCCTATAACGTAACTTGAATGGATCCTGGTGTATTGATTGGGACGGGGTGAGTAGAATTGGTTATATGATCATTATCCCCAGTAGCTGTATTCATGTGCCTCTTAGTTGTATTCATGTGCCCCTAAGCCGTTTACATAACCATATTGTACTCTAAATCACTTAGCCACTTACAGTCTCTACTTATCATGTATTTACTTTCAGTTACAAATATCTTCTGTTTACTCGTACTTTCTTTTCAGCATTTTCTGTATTTTACTCTATTACATGATTTATACTCCTAACCTATTATGAACTGTTGAGAGGTATGTGCTCATTTTGTCCTGATTGGACTTGTTGAAAATTTTACAGAGGACGAGGAGGAGGCCTGCTTAGACACTTTCTATGGGACAGCCTTAGAGGACACTTATGATCCGGACTTCCAGTCGGATCCCTTAGCAGTAGAGACAGTTGCTCCATAGATAGTTTTATCTTATTTCATAGTATTGGAGATTGAGTTGTATATATTATGGATCTATATTATTCTGGATATCAGTGGAGTTATCATAGACACTTAGCTTTCTCTCTATTGTATTTCCTGTGGATTTTGGATCTTGTATCTTTTATATCATTCCATCTTTATCCTGTTCTACCTTAGCTGTGATTGAGATATATTCTGTTATGTCACCCCCATTCGGAGAGTATAACTACTTATTACATTAAACTGTTAGATGTTGTGACCTAGGACAGCGTTCTACCGCCGACACTACGGCGTAGGCTGGACGTACCCACGTCTCGTACCCTTACTCTAGGGTGCGGGTCGTGACAGTTGGTTTGCCAAAGCTTCACGGAGCGACATCGGTTTCAGCAGTTCAAAGCCAGGAAGGAGATCAAGGTTTTCAGCAAACTCAATCTGAGGCGGAAGCATCATCATTCACACAGTTCAGGAGGAGCTGTGGGTCATCGACGACCTGCACAGTGTGTGATGTTATGCTCGAGGATGCATGTGTATGGGGGAGCTTCAAGTTCAGACACGAAGGTGGGCAGGTTAAGGAGTTCGAATCTCAGGAGGACCACACCGTCTTTTTGGTTGGGCCAGCCAAGGATGAAGAAGCTCGTCGAAACGTTAACACTTTCTGGTGGAAGACAGAAGTCAGGGACATGCAGTCGTGGCTTGCGGTGAGGCTGATCGTTAGGAACTACGGTCTTGATCATATTATTGATATCGACAGGATCGCAGTGGTACAAGAGGTGCTACGCATGGCAGCTAGCGTCGACATGACGGTCGAGGAGTTGGAGACGAAGGAAGATGCAAAGCAGCTCGGGGTATCGAAGATCAGTGGCATGGGGGAGCAGGAACTCTGTCGCATGACGATAGACATGGAGTCCAGTTGAGGAGCCATGGGATCAACACCCTCTCATCAGACTGGAAGTGGAGATTATTGGAGTCTAGTCTGGATTTGGTAATAGCATATTTATGGAGTCCAAATCTGATTAAATATTTGATTTAATTTTGATTTGGATGTCCATAATTAGTGCTGGACTATTTTAGATATAATAGGATTCTTATTTGTGGGTTTCCTATTTAAGAGATCCTATTATAATCTAAAATAGGATGTTGATGGACTAATTTAGGTGTAGTAGGATTCTTATTTGAGGGCTTCCTATTTAATAAATCCTATTATAACCTAAAATAGGTTTTTCTCATCCTATATATATATATATATATGGGGTGAGGGTGGAGGCACAAAGTACAGCACAAAAGTGAAGATTTGAGGTGCTCGTCCACAGAAAATCTAAGAAAAAGTTTCGTACTTTGCTCTTAGGATTTCGTTATCCAAGACAGAAGGAAGAAGAGATTTAATCGAGGAGTCGTCAACTTCGGTTAGGTAGATTGCTACGGATTGATGAGCGATTTCTATTGTAATCTTTCTTTTCTTCTTGAGTGTGGTGAGGGGGTTGAACCTATTAGGGCAAAGGGTTCAACATTAGTTTTTGTCAATCTTGTAATTTTATTTGAGTTATAGTGATTGAGATTTGTCCAGGTGACGTAGTCACCTCCATATACTTATCTTTATCTATGATTGGTGTCCGTTAGACGGGGGTTGGTTATTTCAGGTGGGTTTGCCTAAGTTTTCGCTGCGGCAACGTCTCAGACACGATATCGGAGCGCAAGAGGGCGTATCCGATTCCCAACATAAACTTGAGTATAAAAGGAATTTGATCGGTTTAATTTTTACTGGTCCAAACAATGGGTTGGGCCCTCTAATTTTGTTAATAACATATATAAATGGGCCTTATAAGTTCAAACAAATAAATAGGCCTTTTTGTTTCATATAAAAAATGGGCTACAATTAATACCTAGATTTAAATAGAAAAAATGTAAGGGTCCTCTATATTAGCGACCCTTATTCTGTCACACCAGTTGAATTGGTTCAGGTCCGGGCATGCTCCTCGTTCCTTCCTTTTCCATGGATGGTTGCCATGAGATGCAAAGTATGGGTATGCAAATAGAAGAGGAAGGCTCCATGTTTGGCCGACATGAATCCTTGTCTACCACCACTTCTACTGCAAGAGGTGTGTGGGGAAGATGAAGAGGTACTTGATTCATTAATTGACATAATGATATTGAAAATTCAATCATCAATGTGCCCCTCATCTTCGACCATCATTCCACTACCATCGTGACCCTCATTCTCAAGAAAAACTCCACCTCCTCGACGTCCTTATCCGTCCTCCCTCTCATGTGGAAATTAGAGGAGACAAGCGTTGTCATGTCACGTTCTGATTTTGCTGAATCGATAAGTCATCACGAAATATAATTTTGTAGAAGTCTAAATTATAATTGTACAAGACAAGAACGTGTACGTGTAATAGAACATTATAAAATATATTTGAAGCATCAACATAAGAAGCAAGTTAAGAGAACAATATATGAAGAAATAACTCATTTATTCAATATCTTGTAGCGGAATACTTACTTCTCAAATTAAATGAAGATGCCAACTTGGCTTAAAATTTTGAAACTAACATGAAATAATATCGTTCCGTACATCATGCCCTCTTATTACATTACAAAATAAAAACACCTTAAAACTAAAAGTAACTTTGAAATGCTTCGAAAAAGATCTTCATTGTCTAGCGATACTTTTAACGCCTTTGAGGGTCTGCGTTGTTTCCAACACCTGTGGAGGAGGGGGTCAGTGCATTGGGGGGGGTATCAATCTGACTCTCCCAAACCAACACAATATTCATGTAAATCACGTAATTTATTAATACGATCTTTCTAATTAAGCTAGGGTATATTAACAATTTATAATCAAGAATATAATATATAAGCATAAATATTTTGCTTGTACAATATATGAAGTCTTACTACGTTCGATTGTCTATTCCTGCAAAACAAGGATTATCACTTATCGCCCCTACAAAAGAATCATTAGCAATGCAACCTATTTATGTGACGATCATTGGTGATTTCGACATGAAGAAGGACTATACATGATATTATGACGCGTCCTTTCAGTCTGGTAGCTAGCCTATTGAAGGTCCTGCAATACCTTGTGCTTGAAGCACGTTCCACATACTTTTCTCCTAGGCCGATACGTTCGTGGTGTCCCAGATACCATTCGAGCAATGCCAAACCTTATGGATAAGTTGTTCATGACCATGCAAATGTGTTTGCTCTAACTATAAATCATATCTTGCATGGTTATAGAAAGTGAACAATAAATGCAATACAATATCTATTCGTACATCTCATCCCCGAGTCTATACTCGTAAACTCATACTCACTTTAAGGTATCACGACGATCAATTGGTCCCAAATTATGATTTTTGACTATCCTGTGGTACCATACCATTTCCACAATGCTTTCCATTTGAAATCTTAGAATACAATATCACTAAATTACACATTTAAAAGTCTATAATTCTAATCATCCTCATGCGTAAATGAACTAACAGTTTACAGGTCATATCAATCAATAACAGTAATAACACACAAGTGACTTGTTTTTATCTTTTACTTCTTACTAGGGTATCATCGATTGAAGAACGTTGCAAAGAAAACAAAGATTTTTTTTTATTAAATCATGGAGATAATGGTAATACTGGCCAAAACCTCCCACCGATCAGAGAATTGCCGAGAGAAGGAGAAACTACTTTGTAATATTGTTCAAGCTTCCCTTATACGTGCTCCTGCAATAACACCAACATTGGATCAATACTCATCTTCTATCTTTTCTGTCTCTTTCTCTCAGAATTTCAGAAGGAATACAGGATTCGATGAAAGTGAACAATGGAATCATTCATCAAAAATTACAACGAAGACACATTCATCAAAACCAAACAGCAGAACGTCTAACGAAAATAACACTAAAAAAAGATGGGAAGAGACTGTTATATAGAGTTCATTCAATGATGCATGATTCACTATATTTTGACAAAAGTCATTCCATGAATAGGAAGATTGTCAATACATTTGTTCTAATCGATTAGATACCGAAATATTTTTACTGTAATTTTTCCATTATGAAATGTAAATCCACGAGATATTCTGGTTAAGCAATACGATCCCCTCTAGTCACACACATCACCCACATTTTAGCTAATGCATAATGTGTGTGCGCACACACACAAAGGACGTTCACGTTCTTTAGACAAGACTCATCCATCGACAGAAAATGAGCATATATAGGGCTCTAATAAAAAATAATAGAGGCACTCGTGGGTTCCTAATTTTTAAAACTCGTCCATTACATGCATCAGGATCTAAACAGAAAAAGTCAGCGCCTAAATAGAAAATTTCATTCACGTGTCGTCACCGTATTGGAAGTTCTATTTAAGTTAATAAAAGAACATGCAAAGAAAACATGTCCTATAGAATGTTGACCATTCCAACATCCCAGACAGTCACCATTGACTACTTGGACACCAAGAAAGAATAATCTATCAATATTTTCAGCACCCTATCGATTCACTCAGCACTCAGAAGGTGCCTTCTGCCTTGCATCAGTCCTATATAAGAACCTTGGATGTCCCCATGCACTTGCATTATACTAAATACCATTCTCAGAAACACTGAAGTTTTAGTATTCTGTGATCGAGAGTTCTTGAAATGGCACCTATGGGGGTAGACCTGGCCGAGATATATGTAATGAAGAAGCAACATAAAGAGAGGATAGAAAAGAGAAGTGAGGAGAGGCCGGGAGAGAAGGGTTCTAGTGATCAGAAGGAGGAGAAATCCATATGGAATTTCTTCAAAAAGAGCAAGAAAAACCCATTCAAATGTGATAGTCTCATGACGTGCATGCGACCAGCTAGCGACCTAAAGCATGAGCTATAGTCCCTTACCGTTCATGTACTTTTTTTTTTTTGTTAGATTATAAGATAATATTTGCAATGTAAATATGGCCCATACCCATAAGCCCAAATGTAGACACTATATATATTGTAACAAACCTTAGCAATGAGAATAAGGCATTATTATTTCCTACATGGTATCAGAGCCTCCCAAAAAAAAATAAAAAATTCTAGCCGCCATCTCCCGACAAAAATCCTAGCCGCCATCCCGAAGAAGGCTTCTTCAACGTTGCAGCTCACTTCAACGTGGGGGCTTCTTCAACGTGGTGCCTGGTATCGACCGAGACCAGCCTACGTGAAGTTTTTTTTACAAGCGACAGGCTCTCGTGACTGTTTAGTTGATTTCATGAGCGCAGTAAGCATATTGAGGTGGATTTGCATTTTGTTCGCGATGCTATTAGAGATGGCACCGTAATAGCCTCGCATGTTCCTACTTCTTCTCAACTGGCTGACATCTTCACCAAGCCCCTTGGAAAGCAAGTGTTCGATTCTTTTCTTCCCAAGTTGAACATTTGTGACTTACATGCTCCAACTTGAGGGGGGGGGGGGGGGTGTTAGATTATAAGATAATATTTGCAATGTAAATATGGCCCATACCCATAAGCCCAAATGTAGACACTATATATATTGTAACAAACCCTAGTAATGAGAATAAGGCATTATTATTTCCTACATTTTTAAAGAAATTTCTTTTTTTGAAATTTCAAATACTTACAATTGGGGGACTCGAACCTTGCCGGTCCCTCCGGGTGTCCACTCTAATACCACTAGACTAGAGAACTCGGACTTACCATTCATGTACTTGAAGTGGGAGTATGTAATTAGTGATGTTGTTTGAATAAACTCTCTAAAAGCGGAGAGCTACATGACATTAGAAGCATTTGCAGGTTTTTGTTAATTATGTAACCCCTACTGTATTCGTTTATTCTCCACGTACTGTTTGTGGAGTAGCTTTGTCTAAGGAAGTCTTTTGGGAGATCATTTATTTGTGGGCATTACAATATGATTGTTACTCTCTACTCTTCGGCCATGTATGGTTCCCAAAATCAGAAACTTGAAAAATAAAACTTATTCATTTGACGTATTTGGATGTCAGTGAAAAATATGATAAAAAAATAATTTTCAAAGGAAAGAAAAATATAGAGAAAATTGGTCTCTCATTCCATCCCAAGAGATTCACTTTTCCTTCAAACTTTCTGCATTTTTTTACAAAAATTTCGGAACCGAGGATCGAGGACGCACTGGTTGCAGACTCTTGGCATCAGGATATCGAGACGATCTGGATGCAAAGGGTTACATACAGAGGATCGAGTACCTATGGTAAGGTACTGCAGGATATTACCCGAGATTGGTGGACGGCTCAAGAGATGTCCTTTGTATCTCCTATGTTGTGGGTGATAAGATGGTCATCTTGCCTGTCATTGTCTCCATCACCATGAGTTAGAGCAGTTGAGTTGGGGGCACAACCTCTTAGAAGCCTATATATAGAAACCCTCTCATTTTTTTTTTCTTCTTCCATTCTTCACTCCATTCTATTCCTTTAATAGTATTTTGATAGAGAGGAAGTGAAGTCTTGTGGAAAGGAAGCCCGTGCGAAGACGACTAATCACTACAATAAAGGCTAGTACGAGGAAGGCTATTCAACTGAAGATTCCTTCGACTGAACGAGTAGACATTTCGTCAAATGGTGAGTGAACGAAACTTTTCTTTCATAAATCTTTCAAGTTTAATAAAGAGATAAAAAAAATAGGTGATTTTTGTGTTCTTCATGTTCTTGATAGTGCATTCTTAAATGATTTTGTTAAAGTTTTAGGAAAGAAATCATTATTTATAAATCATTTGATTTTTAATTCTATAAGTTAGAATAATGGAAGTATGAATATAACTTGAAAGAATGCTCCACCCCTAAAGAATAATTAAAGTTTGATAATCGATTTGTATTCTTCGCTAGTTGTTTTCTTAAGAGTGTTTGTTAAAAGTTAAAAATATGGAATCTGTGATCGATAGATTCTTGATTTGTTTGATTTATAGAACTGCGAAATTAATATATAATGTTTTATGAAATCCATAAAGAAGAATGGATTTATGCTTCGTTTCTATACATGGGATGGTAATCATTAGAAATGGAATTTATATGAAATTTTTTCTGCTCCCAAGATACTTTAAGGCAATGATGATAATGAACTCACTAGAAAGGTATAGAGAACATTAGAATTGATAAGACTTGATACTTTTACTTGAAAGAACGATAGAAACAATCACAATATTCCAATTAAATGTTAAAAGATTTAGTTATGTTTTTGATGTTATTACTAAGGGTCTGCTTGGATTGAGGGGGAAAAATAAGTAGGGGGAGAGTAGAGTCAATACATAGAACCTTGTTTGGATTGGAGGAAGAGTTAAGTGAGGGATATTTAATAACTCTTGTTTGGATTGGAGATTTTGAGTGAGAAGAGAATTAATAAAAGTATGATAGTTACCAAAATAACCTTATTACATATGTCATAAAATTAAATTTGATTGAAATTTTAATTATAACTTGTCAAAATATTTTCACAAATTAGGAAGGTACGGATCAACATGTTGAAAACATAAAAAAATGGAAGAAAATTCATGATATTTTATAGAACAAATGAGGGATATTTATGACTTTTTTTTAAAAAAAAATCACTCAATCACCCTTTTTAACCCTCCGATTTGGAGGGTTAAAAAATAGACAAAAGAGGGTGAAATAAACCCTCACTTAACCCTCTATAACTCTCCCTCCTAAACCCCCACCCTCAAACCAAGTATGATTTTATTTTTTCCTCACTTAACTTTTCCTCAGTTAACTCACTTAACCCTCAATCTAAGCGGACCCTAAACCTTATCGTTATTTATGTATGAAAGAAATTGTTATGGAAACTTTGATATGGTTGGAAGAAAGTATTATTACAATACAGAAAGTACGAAAGTATGAAAGAGCTGAGGCTCTCAGCATAGTATGGTGTATGGATTACAAAAAGAAAGAAAGAAAGAAAGAAAGGGAACTTACTTTGGATGTAGTTTATTGCATTGATTATTGTATATTTTGATAGGTTGCATAATCATGCATTGGTCATTGACAATTTGGGCACAAGATTAATTCCTCGATAGGTGAACGGGCACCCGATTCGTATAGGAGGAATGATTATGATCATGTATTCTCCGTATGAGAAGATTGACATGGGTATCATGGGACCTCTGGTCGGGACTAGCAAATTGTGCCAAAAGAGAGCATTGATCATATGCCATTTCTCCAATAGGGTGGTGCCATTGATCGTCATATAGTTAGAGTCATGCTAAAAAAAATTATGTTGTAGGCTCTAACTAATTGTTTGAAAGAACAGATCATGCGATACTTATAATACAGTCTCTAACCTTTGTTTTGTAGAGACTGGAATTTTGGAATTCTAAATATGAATACTATTCTAATCCTTTATTTGCAGGAATGTGAGTCACTACTTTTTTTAGGTGTCCTTTTCTCCGGCTTAGCAAATACCAAGGTGAAATTCGAACATGCGGCTTTTACGCCGAGGCCCCCGTTGTTACCACTAGGCCACAACCCACGGATGAGAGTCACTACTTAATAATAAGTTGTTATGTTTAAATATTTATGCTAATATATTCATTTGTCCCGAGAGATGGTAATATGTCCCTTTGTTTAATCGATAAAGAGATGGAAGTATTAATAATGAAAGTAATCAATTTTATGCATGATAACATAGAAAATAATGTTAAAAGGTATGGATCTTTGTGTAAAGGATTGTTATAGTTGGTTTTCCAAAGATAGAAATAGATTGTTGTTAATTGGTCAAAGCATCTATCAAATAATGAAAATAGGTAAAAAATATATAGAAAGACCACCTTATAATAAAAATTGTTTTGACTCACATGAATATTGCATTTGCTTTTAGGTAAGTATTGTTTTGCTACTCAACAATACATCCCAATGTGCTGACACGCACATTTCAGGGATGAGAGATGTGAGGCTCGCCTCACAGTATCGATATTCGTATATAGATTCATATGCATGTGTCATATGTTGTATCTTCTCCATTTTTATGATTTCTGTATCTTGCTTGATTGTATTGATGGATTCCTATATTGGTGGCTTTTCTGGTCATGGAGATTTTCTGGTTTCTTGTGGATCGAGTATCATACGAGTGTCATAGTGCAATACTCTTGTTTTCAAGTAAATCACCTAATTAGTGATGCAAATTAATGTTTTCTATGTTTGTGACAATCGTTATTGATCACCAGATTGCCATAGACTTGTAGAGTACCCATGACATTGGCATAGACATGTGTTAGGACCCGTGCGTAGAACAAATTTTTGAAATTTCCTAAAATAAAGAATTGATAGTCATACCGATATACGATCGGTATACTGTAATATACCATTGGTATACCACAGTATACCGTCAGACTGCCAATGAATCAGCAATTGATTACTAACTAAGGCAAAGTCCATTGGACACTTGATTTTGATTCTGACGGCTGAGATTGTGAAAGGGGGCATGGAACGCATATGTGGTAGATCCTAGGGCCATGATTTAATCTCCTTTTCTATATAACCCACTCTTTTTTCTTCCTCTTTTATTTTCCCTCTTTTCTTTCTCTTCACTTCCTCTCCACTCTTGATCTTAGATTTTTGAGCTTGGAGCTTGATCTTGAGACCTCAGAGTGTGATTTGTGAATTCCTTTTGGTGGTGGAGTAGAAGAGTAGACTTGTACCTAGGCAAGTACATCTTGCATTCTCTTGAACCATTTGGATTTTCCTTGTACTTGATGTTTTCATGGTTATTATTGCATGATTTTGTTCATTACATGAATCTAGACTTGTTACTTCTTGTACTTATGATTTGTGAAGTTTTTGGCCAATGTTATGCTTGGTTTTTTATTTCTATATCGTACCATGAGATACGATATTGTGATCTTGGTATCGGTTGCGATACTCATGTTTTATTGTGGATTTTGGTCTTATATGCTATATGTGACTTATCTTTAATATTATTTCTTGTTGTTTGTGAGTTTGGTGGAATCATGGCTTGTTTCGGTTTTAGAAAAGACCTACTTCCGACTGAAACTGTGAAGTTTTAGTGAGAATTGCATACTATAGTATACCACCGATATACTGATTTATGTCTTGAAAACTTGTTGTTTTGGACCGATATACCTCCAATATACCGACCTATGCCATTTCATGAAAATGGACTTGTTGTCTTGATTCAGTATACCGCTATGATACCCAAGTTTGTATTTTTCTGTTTTTTTCTTCTGATTTTGTTGATTCGTCTATGCTTTATACTTGAATGCTTATTGCTCGTGAACGATTTTTCATGATTGTCTATTGTCTGGATTGCTTGTGGTAATACCCATGCAAAGTGCACGAGGGTATCTCTGTTAGACATTGATTGTTTATCATGCGTTGGAGCACCTATATTTCATATTCCTGATTCCTGATGTGGCACATCATAGCGCACACATGACTTGCTTGTAGCAACGTGGTTGCTTTTTTTACTAGAGTTTTTGATTAAGATTGTTTCATAGTCTTACATTTCCCCCAAGGAGTATCATGTATAGGATGGATTCCTGGATGCCCACGGCCGGGGTTTCTAATAAAAATACTCAAAATTAATGACTAGATCGATCACATAGATTCATTGGAAGGGGAGGTTTTCCAGGTTACATGCAGTCCCGTTATCCTGGCCACACTTGTGGATTTGTAGCTCTCCGTCGAGAGGGACGTACTTCCAACACACCGTCGAGTGTTGCTACACTTGATCATAGATTTTTGATTCACATGGATATCTTTGATAGACTAAAGTGTATGTTATCATTGGAATCTCGATTGCATGTGCTAGTAATCACAATTGTGATAACCCTAGTTAGTTAATGATATCATGTTATACTTCATGATCGACCTTGACTGGTGGTCTATTTATATTAGTGTCCATGTTCTTGTTATCGTTCATGCACCTGTATATTGCTTACGATTCATATTTTTGTATATGTTCACATGATCATGTTTACTTATTGTCATACTGTTTGCTTATCTGTTGTCATTTCTATCTGTATTATTTCTCTTTCTTATCTTTATATGCATGTATACTGCTTTTAGTTTACTAGTTTGACTTTCTTCATGGTACTTGTTATTTAGAGTTTTCACTAGTTTTGTATGTCCAGATCTCATAGTAGAATCAGAGGATCTACCATATCTCTCGCTCGATGGTGACCACCCGGAGGAGCACCAGCCGAGTGCCTGTGTGTTTTTATTCACTTCATCCAATAGTATCTGTATATTCTTTTGTAGCATAGCACCCAGGCACATGTTTAGCATGTGTTTTAGACTTGACTTCTTGCCTACGGACTGACACGATTTGTATATATCTAGACTACAGCTAGAGTTGATCATGTATATTGGTATACTCTTGCTAGTATCTCATTTTATATTACTAGTTTCATGATCATGAATTTATCTATAGTTTGGGGTGCTTTATTGTTCTATGTCTGATGATCATACTTTTTGTATCTTGTTTTTTGCTAGTGTTTGAGACACCTAGGAGGATTGCTTAACCTAGTATTGACTGTTGGATTGTAGGAGAACCCCAATGTCTTTTATAGTCATAATCGTATCTTGGGGTATCAAAGTACTATTATATACATAGCTGGCTTTGTATCGACCCAACTCTCCAGTATTCTGGTTCTGAGACGTGACATGAGACAAGACCAAAGCTTAGGTGATAGCGTGCTCTTGGAATCTAATTTCATTAGAGGTGTTTTATAATTATGATTTATATTGTTATCTTTTGAGACTTTCATTGTTTCATTGTTTCGATAGTTTAATATTCTGCTGCAAGTAATTTCCTTTTAATTGTCACGAATATTCAATTTTTGCTCCTTTTAAATTATAGATGAATCAATTATTCTTTGTTATGTATAAGTCATCACGTTCACGAGAAAATAACTATCGGTAGCGAGACCTGAAAATTTTCCTTCTTGAAAAGTTGTAAGGAGATCAAATCTTTGGATAAAAGATTTGACATACTTGTATTCAATTCCTTCATATATAAAGAGTTGAGATTTGTCTTGGTGGTCAAAGCCACCACGTCTTGTGAACGTAATCTATGCTGGACTCTTCCATAACATGTTGTGATATGTTATCTTCTTTATCATGGATTTTAATGACCGTGCTTCTCGTGACATCCATCACATGCTTCTCCACACCCCCAATATAAGTACTTCTTGTTCACCAAAACCGATCATATTTGAATGAAAGAAGGCTTGTAATATGATAAGCACGAAAGTTCCAAAACCTAGTTACTTGCAGATAACTAAAACTTGTGTCATCATACAAACATCTATATAATAAAATATAGTTGTATTTAGTGACAAAAGATAAAAAAATAAAAGAATAAAGAACGGTTCATATTAACCGATAAGACTATTACCAACAGAACATGAAGTGTCACAATTTTAAAAAAGTGAGTCTATTTTCTACATGTGCATACCATTTACAAAAATATCACCATAAATCAATACTTTTAAAATATTATTATTAAATCATACAAATAATAAATCATTTAAAAAAATAATAATGTCGGATAATGAAATGTAGGAGATGCGGATATTTAAATTAACAACAAATGAACAAGTGTCAACTAACATACCAATAAATATTGACTAGGAACAGTTCCAAAGAAGCTATTGTCAACTTTGACTGCCCACTTCAAATACTTTCTCGAGCCAAAGGCCATATGTCATGCACGCATGAGACATTTCCTTTTCCTTACCAAACCGCGACAATCACTGTAACAAACGACAGATGACTCACATAACAAAACAGCACTATAGATTCCCTTGGTAAACGGCCTCGTGGTTTTATATACTTATCCTTGTCGCCAAGCAAGCACTAACTAGGGGTGAGCTTTCAGTTTATTCGAATTTAGCGAAATCGAATTAGCTAATAAATTAAAGTTATACAAATTCAAAATCGAAATCGAATCGAATTAACAAAAATCGAAATCAAACGAAACGAATTTAATAATAAATTTATTTTATTTGATTTGTTCGGTTAAACTATTTATATTATTTAATGAATTAAACTCAAAATTAGAATCATGGTTAAATTATATTAAAATTATAATTTTAATACACTAATTTTTTGGTGATTGTATCTCTGTCAACACTGGCACTCTCTCGGTCGTGTACGAGATAAGGGACGACCACGTGTCGGTCGCACCCGTTCAACCGCACGCACAAGGCGAAGTAACTTCTCTTATCCCGTGTTCCAATCGAGGCACATTTACGGACTGGTCGCATCTGCACGAACGCTCGTTCGAGTCGAGATAACGTGCACGAGTCCAGTAGTGGACTTATTTCCGTGGTTCAGAATATTGCTGCTTTTATCAGGCATCTGTTGCGTGCGAACGTGGGTGCTCCGGGCCGCACGTCCTGTACAAGACTTCTCATCATCGCCCTTATACACATATTTGTTGAGTTTTAAAATTGTACACAAAGTTGGACTAGTTGTAAAATTATCAAAGTTGGAATTCAAAACACTGTTTTTTAAAAATACACATTTTTAATTACAAAATATGCAACAACAATTTTTTTTTTTACATAATTGTATAATTCTTATTCGATTTTTAGTTTTGGAACCAAACCGAACCGGTTCCAAAAGCGAATGTCCTCATCCCTACTAAGTACTATCTATATATATGCATATTCTCCGAGGCCTCAAGCTTATCAAGTACTGTAGTTGTTTTCTGAGTACTCACACTTCTCTCTCCATAGCTATGGCATCAATACTGGGTGGTGATCTTGCTCAAGCCTATGTCATGAGGAAACTCCAGAAGGAGAAGCTCATGAAGGAAGGACAAGTGGAGAAGGAAGTGCCTGTAGCGAAGGAGAAGGCTCGAAACAGCTTGGATTTCTTGGGAACGGGAAAGAAGATCCATCCCAACGGCGTCGGAGATGCAATGGTCACTGCAAAAGGATGGTAGTTCATAAGAAAGGGTTTGGTCAAGGAGTTACTGGTATCGATATGGATTGAAAAGTTTTAACTTCTTCAGTCTGTACTAGATTATGTAATTTGGTACGACAGCTTTGTAGAGTGCTCTAAGGGACTGTTTGGTGGTTGGATCCGATATACTGTGCAAGTATTTTGAGCACAATAGAAGCTAGTAAGCATCTTTTGAAAAACTGCACACCAAGTATGTTAGTATGTGCAGACATATATATATATATATATATATATATATATATATATATATATATAAAGTTATATGTATAAATTATATGTATATTCTTATATATGTAATTAAAAATAATAAATAAATAAACTAAAATTTTGACTTGTCCTCATTTTATTTATCATATTTAAGGGTACAGGTCATGCTGTTTTACCATAATGTGTAAGTCCCATCACTTTTAACAGAATCCGTCCCGTGACTAACAGAATACCCTCTATGTGAACAATTTAAGACGAAAATATCCCTCCAATGTTGTCTTCTATCCCGAACCCCACTCCCATCGTGCGCTGCCCCACCAACCACCCCCTACCCCGCCATGTCCTCCCCGTCGCTGCCCCTCTCCCCATCGTGTGCCACCTCCGTGCACTCTCCCGCCTCCGTCGCTGCTGATCCTGCTTTTCTGTCGCTGCCTCACTGCGGCGCACGCCCCCGCTCCCCCCTCTTTCTCCGGCCACCCATGCAGTTAGCTGCCGTTAATATTGCTGCTGCAGCCACCGCTGTTAGCTGCAAGAGACAAGTCTTATCTTTGCAGCCACGTATGCCTCTACATCCAAAAATCACTACCAAATTACAGTACTTTAGCGACGGTCATTTAGCGACGGACATTTTCCGTCGCTATCACCGTCGGATCCCCGACGGATTTGTGACGGAATACCGATAGAAAGCAGTGGACATTTTTTTTTATTTTTTTATGTCCATATCCGTCGCTATGCCGTCGATAGGTAGTCGGCCATATAGCGACGGTTTTATATCCGTCGCTAGAACGTCGCATATTTTGGCGGCAAAAGCCTAAAATATTGGCGCGAGATTTACTGACGACTTAGCGACGGAATAATCCGTCGCAACCCGCGCGAGATTTACTGACGCATTAGCGACGGAATAATCCGTCGCTACTCCGTCGCTAAATTTACGTTCCAGACTTAAGTTGAAACGACGGGGGAAACTTTTTCATTCCCCCCAAATTTCACTCTCTCTCCTCTCTCTCTCTCTCTCTCTCCCGCGGTGATCGATCGGCGACCCCCTCTCCTCTCTCTCCCGCAGCGGTGATCGGCGACCCCCTCTCCTCTCTCTCTCCCAAAGGTATTCCCCTCTCCCTCTCCCTCTCTCTCTCTCTCTCTCTCTTTCTCGCTCTCTCTCTCTCTCGCGCGCGCGCGGTGGTCGTGGGTGCAGCGGGCCGGGGTCGTCGGGGGCTGCGGGGGCGGCGTCGACTGCGGGGGGCGGCGGTGGCGGCGGGTGGCGGGGGGTGTGGAGGGGGCGGTGGGAGGGGGCGGGAAGCGTTGGAGGGATGGGGGCGCGCGGGTGCTGGCCGCGGGGTGCGGGGGGTTGCGGAGGGGGGCTGGCCGTGCGCGGGGGGCGGGGGGTGTGGAGGGGGCGGTGGGATCGAGGGGGCGGGCAGCGTTGGGGGAGGTACGATGGGGGCGGGGGCTGGCCACGGACACACACACACGGACACACGGACACACAGACACACACACACACAGACACACACACACACACACGGACACACACGGACACACACGGACACAGACACACGGATACACAAACACACAGACATATATATATATATATATATATATATATATATATATATATATATATATATATATATATATACAGCACCGGATCCAGACTTTTGGAGGCCCCAAACAAGTCTCATAAATGAGGCCCTCATTCCTCTATAATATTTCTATAAATTCAAAATCCAACAAATCATCATTCACAATCACATTCTCATGATAGTTTTCATTAACAATCACACTCACAGCTTTGAGGAGGATAAAATACCTGCTTAGTTGAGGAGGTTTTCCGTGGGACTCGGGAGAGAGAGGAGATGAAGAAGGCGGTGGGTTTTGATTTTTCTCTCTAGGTTTTGTTTTAGGTTTTGTTTGCTACAAGCCTACAGCTTTGATTATGGGCTTCCTCCAACACCATATTTATTGGACTGTGGTGCCGCTGGAAAACCAAAGAAATTCAACATATAAATGGGGCCCCCTTGGGGGAGGAGGCCCTAGGCGGGTGCCTGGCCTGCCTCCCCCTGAAGCCGGCCCTGTATATATATATATATATATATATATATATATATATATATAGGCATAATTTTAAGTAATTTATTAATATATATATATATATATATATATATATATATATATATATATATATATATATATATATATATATACACAGACACACGTCGTGAAGTCTAGTATATATATTTGATTAGCTAAGGTAGAAGTTTAGCCTAATTAAGATTAGTTTTGCCAGAGTTGACTTGGACTCCTAATTTGACCTAGAACTAGCCTAGTTAAGGGGGCCGGGCATTGTTGGGGTGGCTTACTGCATCCATATTGCACCTGCCCAGCTCATCATCCCTTGTGTGCAGTCAGATGATACCCCTACACAAATAAGTACTTATCAAAAATCTGTTGTTTTCTGTGTATGGAGTGTTTTTTTGGCATGGGATGATGGCTTTCGAATTACATTGGACTAAAAACTGAGAATTAGTACATTGTTTGTGTTTACTGATTTAAGGATGATTAAATCATTAGGTTTAATCCTATGTCATGTCTGGGTTTAAGTTATATGTTATGATTCATGTTGGCATGGGGATTTTGGTTTTTGAATTTGAGCTGTTACATTCTTTTACATTCTGTTACATATACTTACCAGATGGCACCCATGACCCGAGGAGCAGCACGTCGTTTGAAGAAAACAGTGAATGCTGAGGTGGCTCCTCCTACAGTTGAGGAGGAAGTGGCACCGGTTGCTAGTAAGACCGGGAGTTCTAGTCATCCAGCACCGGTAGCTAGTAATGCCGAGAGTGCTTTTGATGCAGTCCTGGCAAGGGACGACGCCTCTCCTCGCACCAAAAATCTCGCTTTTCGGAGGTGGTTGCGTGAAAGTATCACTGAGCGTTTGCGTGAGCAGCATGGCAAGCATTAGCTATTAGTACTTATTTGTATTGGACTATTTTTATTGGGTTGTTTTTGTTTTAGACTATTTGTATTGGACTACATATATGAATTAGAACTGTGTCAATCTCTGGATTATATTGGACTACGACACCGCGGTAACATAGTTCCTGCAGCCATTCGACTGAGGAGGCAGAAACTATGTATCCGTAGATAAAGTGGACTGTCCTCCGACCCTCATCCCTCGGCAATGATGATACGACAACCAACCGGAGAGGATACTCCGAGAGATCCATCTGGGTAGGACGTATACTCTGAGAGATCACCCTTACAGAAATGATATCAGTAGTGGGATCGAATGTTGGAGAAGATATTATCACAGTATACGTCCTCTCCTCCACGATGGCTCTAGACCCATCTGCTCGTCCCTGCTTCCATTCTTCTTATTTGACTCTCTCAGCCACACATGATATCCAGCTCAAATGTAGAGTAGGCGGAAAAGAAGGGGACATGAATAGGAGGGGGAAGCAGCACACCGGCGGCATGACTCGGAGGAAGTACAGAGGTTTTCTTCAACATACGTAGGAGAACTATAAGGATATATCTTTTCACAATATGTCATCTTGTCAAAGACCCTTAATGTGACAACCATGTTACCGCGGTGTCGGAAGACTAACATGTCATAATTTTCTAAGCCGTGTGTTTTGACATAATCATCCCAACTCTTTCCTCCTGTGTCGTAATCTCGCATTATTACATAGAACTGAAATCCGGTTGGGAGGATTATGTCAAAATACACGGCTTATAAAATTATGACATGTTAGTCTTCCGACACCGCGGTAACATGGTTGTCACATTTAGGGTCTTTGACAAGGTGATATGTTGTGTTTACATATATCCTTATAGTTCTCCTACGTACGTTGAAGAAAACCTCTGTACTTCCTCCGGGTCATGCCGCCGGTGTGCTGCTTCCCCCTCCTATTCCTGTCCCCTTCTTTTTCGCCTACTCTACACTTGAGCTGGATATCATGTTTGGCTGAGAGAGTCAAACAAGAAGAATGGAAGCAGGGACGAGCAGATGGGTCTAGAGCCATCGTGGAGGAGAGGACGTATACTGTGATAATATCTTCTCCAACATTCGATCCCACTACTGATATCATTTCTGTAAGGGTGATCTCTCAGAGTATACGTCCTACCCAGATGGATCTCTTGGAGTATCCTCTCCGGTTGGGTTGTCTTCTGAGCCATCCGTTCTCACACTTAAAATACAGGGATTGGATTCTGTGTTTCGTATTATCGACGAACCCAGGGATTGGATTCTGTATTTTGTTTTTTGGTTTCTGTATTTTGTTTCCAGCTCCATTTGCATTAATCTACGGTACGACATGGTGATCAGGACATATATAGTTTCTGCAGCCATTCGACTGGCGAGGCAGAAACTATGTAGCCGTAGATAAGTTGATTGTCCTCCGACCCTCATCCCTCGGCAATGATGATACGACAACCTATCACTATATCTTATATAGTAGTAGATGATGTCTTAGTATTACATTATGTGAGTTCATCTTGATTCTGTTACGTTCTTCAAATACTATATACGATAAGATCATATACTACACCATATGTACAGAACATAGATGATTCACACTAATGTATGCTAGAATGAATTTTGGGTTGTGTATTCTGAGCAGCTGGCTTGGGGCGGGTGCGGTGGGCTTGGGGCGGGTGCGTCGGGGCTATTTGCAACCGACGCACACCCATAAGTACTCTTCATATATATATGCAACCGAACTACTGGGCGGCGGACTTGGGGCGGCGGGCTTTGGTCGGGGGCGGCGGGTGGCTTTGCTTCTCAAATTCATCTGAGTTTATATATTGGCTAAATAATGTGTTATCCATATTGGGTGTTCCATTAGTTTGGTGGTGTTTGGATTAGTAAATGTGAATATATATGGGGTTTGGATTCATGGTGTATATGTTCACTGTCTCAAGGACAGTGCGAGTTCTATCAGTTGTGTGCTTCTGTATAGATGTATATATCTATACATCTAGCTGTGATATACATATGTGTATGTGACAATCTCAGTTAGCGACGGACTAGTTACCGGTTAGCGACGGATATTTCCAGCTCCATTAATTGCATTAATCTACGGTACGACATGGTGACGGATATTCCCTGCAGCCATTCGACTGGCGAGGCAGAAACTTTGTTGCCGTAGATAAAGTTGCCTGTCCTCCGACCCTCATCCCTCGGCAATGATGATACGACAACCTATCACTATATCTTATATAGTAGTAGATGATGTCTTAGTATTACATTAGTGAGTTCATCTTGATTCTGTTACGTACGTCCTTCAGATACTAGATACGATAAGGTTAACATATACTACACGATATGTATACAGAATATAGATGATTCACACTAATGTATGCTAGAATGAATCTTGGGTTGTGTTCTGAGCCATCCGTTCTCACACTTAAAACACATAGGAATTAGTAGTGTGAGAGCGCCGGAGAGAGTGAGAGCGCCGGAGGGAGAGAGGAGAGAGAGAGAGTAAAATGGTACGACATGGTGAAGTAGTACTGTATTTTGGCTCCATTCCAGCTCCATTTGAACTACGGTACGATATGGTGATCCGGACATAGTACTTGCAGCCATTCGACTGACGAGGCAGAAACTATGTAGCCGTAGATAAAGTTGACTGTCTTCCGACCCTCATTCCTCGGCAATGATGATACGACAACCTATCACTATATCTTATATAGTAGTAGATGATGTCTTAGTATTACATTATGTGAGTTCATCTTGATTCTGTTACGTTCTTCAAATACTATATACGATAAGATCATATACTACACCATATGTACAGAACATAGATGATTCACACTAATGTATGCTAGAATGAATTTTGGGTTGTGTATTCTGAGCCATCCGTTCTCACACTTGAAGATAAATTTTCAGTATAACGACGGATATTAGGTTACTCTTCAGTATAATTGATGTCTTTTCTTGGATAATTGGTGTGCATTAAATTCGTATGTGCATATTTCGTCTATGTGATTTTTGGATATATACCTACGCTGGGTTATAAGCGATGATCTGATATACAAAGGAGGTGCTGCCGAAATTTTTGTAGACATTTGGATACATTGTATGTTCGGATATTTTTTTTATGTTTGGATAATTTAATGTTGGATATTGGATATATTGTGTTGGTAATATTTTGTTGGATATTGGATACGTTGGATATTGGTGTCGGATATGGATATTTTGCATATGGATATATGGTGTTGGATATTGGATACGTTGGATATTCGTGTTGGATATGGATATATGGTGTTGTATATGGATATTTTGCATGTTTGATATTGTGTTGGATGTGTTGCACAAACAGGAAAGAGTTTAATGTATCGACGGATTGGCGACGCAATATCCGTCGCTACCTGGAGAATTTTACATTGAGCGACGGTTTAGCGACGGAACGTCCGTCGACCTAGTTCTGTTTGATGTCCATAAATTTTGCTGTTAGCGACGGATGTTTTGTCGCTGATACGCTTTTACCGACAAATTTACGACGGATTAGCGACGGATATTGCGTATCAGAAAATCACTGATACGGTTTTGCCGACTCTTTAGCGACGGAGTATTCCGTCGCTAAACCTAAATCTTGATACATGTTTTGACGAAAGCTAGTCGGTAATCCGTCGCTATATATATTTAAATGAGCCGACGGTATTCCGTCGCTAAGTCGTCGCTGAGCGACGGAGTAGCGACGGATATGTTTTAGCGACGAGGTTATTTTCGACGGCTGTTTTACCAAAATATCCGTCGGTAATCCGTCGGTATTTATTTTTGGCGACGGAATACCGACGGATGGGGCCGTCGGTAAATTCATGTATTTTGGTAGTGAATATAACAACATGAATAATATGAAAAGTCGGGCATCATATCATGTTTCGATGCACTTAAGCGCAACATTACGGAGCTCATCCAGATGAGCCAGACGATGCAACACACTGTTACGAATCTGGCCTGGTAGACATAGCGCAATGTTACGGTGTTGCAGGGGTCACAACTTTCACTAAGCGAGTCATTAGGACAGAGCACTGCTAGACCAATCTCCACAATCGATTACTACATGGCCTGGTAGATAACTCCTCCAACACCGTCGACGTCGACACCGCCTCTATAGCTACTTGTCACGGACTTAGTATTTTGCTAGCATCTCGTCCCGTGTGGCGCACTATCTTCCTCCTCGAAGAGTCGTGCAAGCCTTCTCGTACCCGCTTAGCTAGATCGCTAAGGCGATATTGAGAACAATGTGGAGCAAAAGAGAGAGAGAATGGAAGATTAAAACTTCACTATACTAGAAAATGCTACAACTTTGGGTGGTGAGGAACAAATGAAAGCCTCCCCCTTTTATAAGTGCTCATAGAGCAATACAAGGAAAGTCCTGGAAGGAATATTCCAAGGATTATTACTTTCTACCATAACTGGAATGGCATATTCCATGTTTATTCCCTAGCAACATAAAAAATAAAACTTTATGGGCCTTCCAGAAGCTTCTTGGGCCTCCTAGAACGATTTTGGGCCTTCCGGAGAGATCCACAATCTTCTAGAGCCTTCCGCCATCTTCTAGAATGTTCTGGAAGCTTCCCGCATAACCTTGGCCCGTGCAAAGTCATGCAAATCCGTCTCGGTGGGGCGCAAACTTTTGTACGTGACATTCTCCCCCGCCTGTTTCGTCAACGTCCTCGTCGACGGGTGCAGCAAGTCTCGTGCGGTGCTTCCCTTTGTCCATCTTCTCCTCAAGATCGGAAGCAAACTGGTTCGCCGCACCAACTCTGACCTCGGTCCGTGCCCTCCTCGGCACATGACGAGTCTCGTACAGATTGTCGAGTCGTTGGTTCCCCTCTTCTCGTGGCTGCACATGGTTTTGTACACCTCCGCACATGCGAACCCCCTTGCAAGTCTGTCGACCCGAATGTCTCTCACGAGCCTTGAGCAACTCCTTGCGCGAGTTGCTCCACCTCGTCGCTTCTGCCTCTGCTTGCGACATACTTCTGCTCTCGAGCCCAGCCTGGTAGCACGGTCCACCTCCCTCCGCGGAAGTGGTTCCTCGGGACGTCCCTTTGCAACACCCTTGGCCTCGCACGAAAGGCCTTTCTCCTCGAAGCCTTCCTTCTTCTCGAGCACCGCTAGGTATGCCGTATCCCTTTTACCACCTCTCTTGAGCTGAATAGCGGAGATAGCTTTCCCCTTCGAAGACTTACCTCGTGCACCTTTAACCATGTACGATGAGCCTTCTTCCATGAAGCCGACAACTCCCAAATGTGGCATTGGAATCACCTTAGCCGCGATAAGGAAATCCATGTCCAATATCATCTTGAAGTCATCCAGCGCCGTAACGGTGAAATTGGCAACACCCGACCAATTTTCCACCGCTATGCGGACCCCCTTGGCTACCCCCTGCACGGGACGTGCCTCCGTATTGACGGCCTTCATCATGCCCGAATCTTCCTCCAAGGCTAGACCCAAGCGACGGACCTCCGTGCCCATGATGAAGTTATGAGTGTGTAATGTTTGTGGTTCGTATTACGTATTTCTGGAATACGTGTACGTATTTATTCTTGTATTGCATGATTTTCTTGCTTAATTTTCTCCTTGGGCTTGGTTTATTCTTGGTTGGGTTGGCTTGGTTCGGTTTGGGATTGCTCTTGGTTCATCATGAACCAAGGGGTGAACCCCCTACCTACCACCACCACTCATATTTATTACCCATTCTTCTTCTCTCTCTTCATTACTCTCTTTTTCTTCTCCATTAAACCCACCACCAACCAAGAACACCCCTTAGACAAGTGCAACTTGCTTCCATAAGAGAGCCCATTTTTATTGTTCCATTAGCTTCTTTCCATGTTTCTAAGACAATTTAGAACTTATCATTTTCCATTTTGAAGCTTTAATTTTTGTAGATCTAGAAATTAGTTATTTTTGAATTTTTGGTGCTTTGATCTATCAAACTTCCTTGCTTTCAAGTTTTGATTGTTCCATGTTGACGAGAATTTCATTCTACCCGATTTTGACCTTTGAAAAGTTGGATTTGGACTTGTTTTGACCAAGTTATGGACTTTTGAAGCTTTGGGTTCTAACCATGGAGTTCATGCTGATTTGGAGAAGACAGTGAGCAGTGCGCGAGCTTTTTAGCTTGTGTCACTGAGCTGTGCGTGCTCTTTAGCACAGCGCAGTAGACCCCATACGCTGCCTTTTGGAGCGTATGACTCGCATACGCTCGCTTGCTTGACAAGGAGTCGTATAGAGCACATACGCTGCCTTTTGGAGCGTATGACTTGCATCCGCTCGCTTGGATAGCCAGGAGTCGTATGGAGTCCATACGCTGCCTTTTGGAGCATATGACTCGCATACGCTCGCTTGCTTGACAAGGAGTCGTATGGAGTACATACGCTGCCTTTTTGAGGCGTATGACTCGTATACGCTCGCTTTCTAGAAGAGGAGTCGTATAGAGTACATACGCTGCCTCTTGGAAGCGTATGACTAGCATACGCTGACCCGAGCGTGGCTTGACCTGAGCGTGGCTCGACCTGAGCGTAGCCTGACCTGAGCGTATGACTTTTGCACTGAGCGTATGGCCTTTGGCTGACTTGGTCTTACATCAGCGTGTCAGTTTGGTTTTATTTTCCTTAAGTCTGGCCCTTCTATAGCCCTGTATATTGATATTTTATTAGATATTTAACGTCCATTTTATATCCTTACGCCTTTTGTCATGAACTTGATAATCACAAATTTACTTGATATGTTTGGAATTGATAATTGAGCATGACCTGATAGTGACCCGTAGTGGTGCACTCCTGACATGATAACCTGACATGACCTGATAGTGGCCCGTCGTGGCGCACTCATGACAAGTACACTTGGCATGATAACCTGACATGACATGACCTGCATAATTAATCTGGACACCGTGGGCGATTATGTTTGTATCAATAAACCAGTCATGTCTTGCATCATGTCTAGGACAGGGACTCCTGAGTACCACGGTCAGGAGTACCTATTAAAATGGACTGAGGCTAATAACTAGATTAATATATTAGTCATGACGATATTTTCTAGCTACAGGCAATCCCGTTACCTGGGCGCGCCTGGGATCTGTAGCCTGTCGTCGAGTAGGGCACATTTCCAGCACACTGTCATGTGTTGCACCCTTCAAGCTACTTAAGGGTACATGCGTTTCCTGGACGATGTACCCACCTGAATTCCATCCTAATCTTTCGTCCTGGGTAACCTGGATGGTCTGCAGGGCTTGTGGCTGTAGAATAATCTCGCTGCATCTTGTTAGTAATTAGGCTTGTGACAACCCTAGTTAGTTAAAGTATCAAGCCGTAATTCTTGCTTGGCCGTAAAATGATTGGATGGAGTCTAACCAGTCTAGTCTTGCCCTGATCCTGTTCCAGATTACTGCATGACCAGAATGCTTGTATTTATTTTACCGATAAATGGTGAGAATTCCAAGTTCTGTTCAGACGAAGGGTTACAACCCCGGTCCTTGTTTGGTTTACGGGTTGTAACCTGGTTATCTGAATAGTTCCATGGTTATCTTGTCATATATCATCCTGGTGTATTTTTTTTATTTCCAGTTCTTACTTTATTTATATCTTGTGCTGATTGCTGGTTTTAGCTCTTAAGTGAAGCCTCCTTTGTGGCACTTGCTCTTTCTGGGGTCTGACCCAGCTGGTTTTGTATGGCCAGATTTCGGAGCAGCTACCGAGGATCCCCTAACCATCCTGCCAGATGGTGAACACTAGAAGGAATCCTGGCAACGAGTGGGTTATTTTTGTCTCTCCCACTCTATTGTAAAAATTATTCTTTTGAGGCGTTTAGCCGGCGAGCACCTGTTTAGCTCGATTGTACTTTTGCTTACTGTCTGCCTACGGGCTGTAACATGATTAACAGATCCTAGGGTTGATCATGTATGACTGAACTCTTGCTAGTCCTGACATTTTGTAACGACTAGCTTCATGATCAACGAAATATGTAATGTTTGGGATGCCTTACTATTATATATTTAATGATCATACATCTTGTAACTTTTACTTACTTGCTTGTGATTGAGACAATAGGCTTGTTCCTGACCTTAGAAGACTGCTGGCTTGTAGTTAAACCCTCATGTATCCTAGACAGCCGTGACCGTATAGCGAGGTGGGTTGCACTTCAATATACGTAGCTGGCTATGTCTGCCCCCGCTCTCCAGTATTCTGGTTCTGGGGCGTGACAGAGTGGCGCCCTTGTCAACCAACGCCTGTGTGCTCATGTCATTGATCCTCGCATCAACGTACATAAGCTCCCTGCTCGGAGTCTTCGACACAGCAGACTTGGTCTTTACGACGTTGAGTAAGCGCAACGCTCCCATGTGCGCTTCCACTTCGCATTCTTCGTCCTCCACCTCCTCGCTTTGGACGACATTTACATGCATGTTCCTACTCGGACAATCCCGAGCAAAGTGCTTCTCTCCGCATATGCAGCACGAAACAGCTCGCTCGGGTTGGGCCTTCTCGTGCTTCTTTCGCTCGGACGGACCCTCCTTAGGAGAGCTCTCCTGCTCTCCCCCACCATTCTCCTTGGTAGACTTTGGCTTGGCCTCGGCATCGTTGTCATCCCACATGTACTCGATGAGCCGCTCAACTGCTGCCACGGCGGTGTTCAAGTGTTTCACCCTCTGTCGTTGCAATTCTCGAGCCGCCCAAGGTTTGAGTCCATCGAGGAAGTAGAACAAACGATCCTCCTCGCCCATGCTAGATATCGCGAGCATCAAGCGTGTAAACTCCGCGACGTACTCCTTAATCGTCCCGGTATGCTTGAGTTGCCGCAAGCTCCGCCTCGCTGCAAACTCCACATTCTCTGGATAGAACTGGGACTTGATCTCCTTCTTGAGATCCTCCCAAGTCTCTATCGAACACAAACCCTTCTCGGCTTCCGTGCACCTTTGACGCCACCACAGCATCGCATCGTCTGTGAAGTAGAGTGGAGCAATATCCACCTTTTCGACGTCATCGTTGATGTGCAACGCCTTGAAGTATCGCGCCATGTTCCACAAGAAGTTCTCAACTTCTTTAGCATCACGTACCCCGCTGAAGGATTTTGGCTCAGGGATCTTCCTTCGCCTTGGTGCCTTCCTACTCGAAGGTCCACCGTTCGCAACGGCCTTCTCCAAGATGGCAACTTTGGTCTTGAGTTCTCCGCAACTCTCGACCACGGTCTTCAGCTCCTCGTAGCCTTGGACCTTCTTACACAAGTCCTCAATCTCCGCGCAATACCCCTTGAGCTCCTCCTCAAGTGCGGATCGGATCTCTTGGAATTGCTCCCGAAAGACTGCCATGGACGAAGCGACGTCACTCTCCATCCCATCGAAGTACTCTTCTAGTCTCATGTTGCTTTGCTCCACGGAGCCCATGCGCATCTCCATGTCCCTCGAACCCGTCTCCAAGACCTTAACACGTTCGGCAAGACCGGCAAGGCTACGCTCCACCGCAGACTCCTTGCTCTTGCCCCTCTTGTGCGTCTTGGCGTGCCCCTCCTTAGGCGACGCAGGTCCCTTCTGGACGTTCTCGGATGTCGACATGGCAACAACCGACCTTCGCTTTGATACCACTTGTCACGGACTTAGTGTTTTGCTAGCATCTCGTCCCGTGTGGCGCACTATCTTCCTCCTCGAAGAGTCGTGCAAGCCTTCTCGTACCCGCTTAGCTAGATCGCTAAGGCGATATTGAGAACAATGTGGAGCAAAAGAGAGAGAGAATGGAAGATTAAAACTTCACTATACTAGAAAATGCTACAACTTTGGGTGGTGAGGAACAAATGAAAGCCTCCCCCTTTTATAAGTGCTCATAGAGCAATACAAGGAAAGTCCTGGAAGGAATATTCCAAGGATTATTACTTTCTACCATAACTGGAATGGCATATTCCATGTTTATTCCCTAGCAACATAA
Organism: Iris pallida; assembly: GCA_029216955.1. Classification (NCBI taxonomy): domain Eukaryota; kingdom Viridiplantae; phylum Streptophyta; class Magnoliopsida; order Asparagales; family Iridaceae; genus Iris; species Iris pallida. Next base: position 5,337,961 of record JANAVB010037619.1, read on the forward strand.
AAAATAAAACTTTATGGGCCTTCCAGAAGCTTCTTGGGCCTCCTAGAACGATTTTGGGCCTTCCGGAGAGATCCACAATCTTCTAGAGCCTTCCGCCATCTTCTAGAATGTTCTGGAAGCTTCCCGCATAACCTTGGCCCGTGCAAAGTCATGCAAATCCGTCTCGGTGGGGCGCGAACTTTTGTACGTGACATACTGCCGCTTATATAGGACGCCATTAAGCAGATTGCAGCACTTATTCGCATGAGTGCTCCTCCTCCCCACTACTAGTCCTAGTTTGGACATATTTTTCATGAGTTTGTGTACTGTCCCTAGTTGGATCTCTTCTATCATACATTATTATATCAATCAGACAATCATTATCAGAGAGCTACTGTATCAGACGGATTTTGTAACGTAGATTATGGTTGGTTATGTATTGTATCATACTTGTATTTTTTTCTTATATTCTGTCTGTATCATATATTCTGTGATATATTTTTGTATATGATATATTTCTTTATCATATTTGTGTATATTTTTGTGATACAGAAAATGCTACTACATTTTTCATTTTTTTGGTATTTAGCGACATTTAGCTACATTTAGCGACGCAAAAAAATGTTGCTAACTTTATCCAAATGTCGCTAAGTATATCAATATGTGTCATTTGTTCGTCACAACCTAGATATTACTGGAGAGGAACAACGACATACAAAGCGTCACAAATCCTAAAAAATAAGTAGTCGCTGATCATTGTCAATTTATTAACACACTTTGCCATGTCAGCAATCACGTCGCTGATGAGGTAAAGTACGTCGATATTGTGTCATTGTTTTGGCGACAAACGACGACTAACTCTACATCGCTAATTTGGCGACGTGAATTGTTATACGTTGTAGAGTAGCGATTGTTGCAGATGTCGCAGATTACATCGCTACATTATGTTTAGCGACATTTCCTTTGTTTGTGATTGGAAAAAAAATGCGACCAAGTCAAAACGTCACAAATAACGTCGCTAGTATAAATTATTGACGTAACTTTTGTCATTCACGACATTTTTATGTGTCGCTAATACTTCTTATTGGTAATGGTTGTTCAATTCATTTACATTGTGGCACATGTTTCTCAAGATCCCAAGCTTAATCTCAACTAACCTCATAAGAGATCCCCAAACTTAGATGTATATCAGGATGGTGGACTTGAAAAATAAAAGCTAAGTTAAGCATATTTACCTGGAGGAGACTAAGGGTAGAGGGGCGGTGGATCGAGCAGTTGAAAGGGGAGATGCATTTCTGGAGTGCATCAGTCGAGAGAGGCACTGGACCGTGTGGTTGAGAGGATCAATGGAGCTCGCGGTTGTTGTGCGGCATGTCGAGAGGGGCAAGCGTGTGGCGATCAGGGCGACAACGAGATTTGGCTTGGGGGAGAGAGAAAGACAATCGATTTTGTAGGGACAAATGGAAATTTTAGCGAGATTATACGCCTAGTGACTCTACTTAGCGATGACCTCAACAACGTCTCTCGACTTCATTAAGTTTAATGCTGACCTGGATTTATGTCGTATTTGCGATATTTTAGCAACGCATAACAAAAAGAATTCTTTTTTAAGTAGGCATGTGAGATATTACGACAAGTCAACGATACTTAGCGACGTAATCTCTGCGTTACCATAATGTCGCTAGTCAGTTGCTAACTTGTCGATAGGCTCGGGCCAAAAACCAGCCAACTCGTGGCGTAGGAGCGGTCTTCCAATGTATTGGCGACGTACCTAGATGTCGCTAATGTGTCACTGACTCCGCTTTGTTTTCGACGCTTATAAGTTGTTGCCGTTTGTCGCAATTGATTGAGTAATTCTCACAATGGAATGTTTTTTGTTGTTGTAGCTTTTCCTACTGGACCAGCATTTCGTCATTGATGACACACACTACAGAATCTAAGGTTCGTACTACCCGTCCTTGTGACTTGGCCGCCAAGACTTCTAACTCAACTCTCTACACGTCCTTGTCACTTGGCCACCAAGCCTTCAAACTCTATATATATAGACACCATCTCCATTGCTTCCAACCATATCATCAGAACTCTCTATACACACCAACTTTCAAGAAAGAAGGAGAAGAAGAGATCATGGCGTCAACGATGGGAGGAGGGTTCGTCCAAGCCTACGTGATGAAGAAGCTCCTTAAGGAGAAGATGGAGAGAATGCGAAGAGACCAAGAGGAGGAGTTATTAGCCGGTGGACACGCTGTGGAGAACAGGAAGAAGACGTGTCGACGCAAGTCTTGTTTCTCTGGATCGAGGAAGAAGGTACATCCGAGTGTGTCGAAGTCCGAAGAAGCCCAAGTGACACTTGAGGATTAATGTACTATTGTTGTAGTTATTTGTTTTTTTTTTTTGAAGCAAGTTGTAGTTATTTGTTGGGACTATATTATTTTCTTGTTAGATTTGGTGTCTGCTAAATAGAATTCAAGGTTGTGATGTTGACTAAGAAGAATGTATATAAGACTATAATTCTTCATTCATTAGAGTCTCTCATGTCTCCGATGTTCTTGGTTAGTGTAATTTTCAATAAATTTCTATTTCTCTATCCAGAAGAGAAGGAAAAAATTTCTCCGCTTTAGCATAACACTTCTCTGGGTAACTCGTTGCATCGTGTCACAATATTGGAAATATTCTTCGATTTTCTGTAAACAAAATAACAAGGGGTTAGAGTTACCAACCTCTGGAGAAGTCGTGTACGTACGAATACTGTCCTAAGAGATTATTCGAAGTCTATGTGTAGATTTGTTACCGATTCCTTCTAGATGTAAAACTTTCGTGCTACCGGCTTTTGGTCACGCACACGACTTCAAGAGAGTGATTGGAATTTAGCTTTTATCCATAAGACCACGAATTTTGTGGAATCGAACAGAGTTTATTCGCAAATGGGTAGGACAAGTCATCGTTGCCCGGCGAGGTCTCTCGGACTAGCGGTAGAGAGTTGATAAAGTTGGATCCCTCTGTATTGAGAATGGTATGTTGCTCGGATGGTTACAATTGTGGATTAGTAAGTACATTTTTTTTTTCCAATAGGACAAGGAGCATATGTATATATATTAATAACGTTAGAAATAATTGGCATGGGAATTGGTCTGGATGAAACATTGACTTGATTTCTTCCTTGTAAAGTTTCCAACAATCCCCCCAAAAAACTATGTTTCGGAAACAGAGACGTCTATATTTAAAAGAATATAGGCAGGGAATTTTTGAACAAATATATACTATGAAGTAGATGAGATGAACTACAACCTTAAATATCACTTGGTGACTATTGTCTTTATCTGAATAAGTACCCGATGGACTACGCCTTGAATCAGACTTCTTGAATCAGGTTCAGACACTAACAAACATAGTACGCTAGAGGTTCTTGGGTCTATCGGATGGTGCTTTTAATTGGTCATGCACACTTCTTTTTTTGTTCGTGAGAGTTGTCTGGGATTGCATTGTCCTATAATTGTCACGACCCGCACTCTGTGTAGGGGCACGAGAAGTGGGTACGTCCAGCCTACGCCGCAGTGTCGGCGGTAGAACGCTGTCCTAGGTTACTATCTAATCAATCAACTCACGCAAATATATAATGTACTTATCAAATCTCAACTCCGAACGGAGGACAAGTATAGATATAATGAAATCTCAATCACAGTCTAAGCACGATAAGATAACACAGAAGTTTATAACTAAAGACTAAACAACAACATTTATAAACTACTAAATAATAATATCTCAAACAAACTCAAATACAAATTCGTATCTCAAGTTATTACAATTCAAGTTCTAAAACAGGAAAACTAAACCAAGTCTACTAGCTAGTCTCTCGATCACTCCTGAGAGTCGGGGCCATAGGTAGCTAAGTCATCTCCTGCTCCAAGGCAAGTAAGACAAATGTCCTCAGAGCAATCATCTGTAATATTTTCAACAGGTCCACTCAGGACAGGAACGAGTACAATTCATCAAGAAATTCCAAGTAAATGACAGAGAACTATAAAACAGTTATAGACAATTTTATTGATGAACATGGTAGTTTGTATACAGGTGATGGCATAGAGAAACAGTTAAGATACAAGGAAAGTAAGGTAAATAAAACAAGAGAAGAATCATGGCAATGAAGACTGTAAAATATAATCTAGCTGAACTAGAGTAACATGATATAAGTCCAGACAGTAAATGTAGACAAGTGTAACTCCAATGTAAGTCCAGTACAAGACGAATCTAATACAAGATGAATCCAGTAAGGGACGATTTCAGTCATAGTGATCAATGATTCCAGGGTGAGTCCATCCTATACTCTAACGGTGTGTTTTAAAATATCGAGATCGACATGTAAACGGCTGTAGGTAATATGGCACATCGCACACTCGCGAAGTGTGGGATGTCTATAATTCCAGTATAATTCCAAGAGAGTGGTTCCAGTATTTGGGTAATGTTCACATGTCTACTCTAATATTTTTCCGCCCACAAGTACAAGTGAATCCAGAATACGACACGAGAATCGAGATGAGTCCAGCCAAACATGATGATACCAGCAAGAGATTCCAGAGTGATTCTAGTATGTGATTCCAAAAGGTGATGCCAGTAGTGGTTGCAGAAATAGAGGCCAGACAAAATGGTATGTGTGTCGCATATATGAATCCAGAAATATCCATACGTGTTGTAAGAATCACATAAAACTAACTAGAATTGAAGTACAGTAATTGACAAGTAAATGAAAGGACTATCAGAGAATGTACTCGCCTGATACTCTGAAAAGAGTAATATAATATCATATGTCTGCGCCGGAGTCACAATGTCCTAAATAGAGCAATATGGGTTATAATGTGTTTTTAAAATAAGATAAATAAAATTTACGATGCAATCTACATGATTCTAAGCCAATCTAGGTCAAAGTCAAACTTGTACTATTTTGTCAACATCTAGTCAAATTAAGTCAATTAGTCAACCTCGGGTCAAACTTAGTCAACTTGGTCAATTAGTCAAATCTTGGTCAACTTTTTAATCTAGGGTTTTTCTAATTTGACCCTGTTTTAGGCTAAAGGTATCAAACAAGTTCAAACCTATACTAATCTCAACCTTAAACTTCTACAAGTACCATGCTACCCTTACCTCAATATACATGTACTATAACACATGCATCCCATTTGTAGGTCTACAAATTAAATACATGTGTTACATAGATGTATCTATGCCAAATATACATCTACTTTATAACCCTATAGTATGTATATTACTACATCTCACATATCCCTATAGCATATATTGGAAATATTGATAACAACTCAAGTTCAATTTAGCTAATTGGGTTATCTTGATGGATATCTAAGGATTTGGTCTTGTGACTATTTATTGCTAGTTTAATGGGGTATCAACCCTCAACCAAAATGGGTTAAACTATTTAGAGGCAACTCTATCTAACTCTATACTTCAAACCTTATAGTCTATGTATATATACATATCATATTGCAAATCATCTTATAACCTATGGACTCTCATATCTATATAGCCCCACAACTGATACCAATATCAGTTATCATATATATATATATATATATATATATATATATATATATATATATATATATATATATATGCAACCCACATAACCATATCATGTAAAAACGCAAATCAAACATTCATAGATATATAGGTATAACTATATACATATTTGCATACCATAAAAGAAATCAACTAACCCATGCACACACAGCCCCTCACTGCAATAGTACACAGGCCAACATGGCATGTGCTGCTGCCCCAAGGGGGCCAGCTTACTGCCACTGCAATGCAGGGCCAACATGGCCTGTAGGGAGAGTGTTCTCAAGTTTCATTCATAGGTATCTCAGGAATTTCATAACTGACAGTGAAATCAATACCACAATCATGAATTCTCAGGTTATACACTATTTCAGGTTTAATATATTTCAACAGTAAACCAACATTTATCTCAGTTTAATAATTCACTAAAATTTTCAGGTTTTCCCTTCATTAAATCTCAGGATTTCACTTCAGTCCTCCACATGATTATTCTCCTTTCGAAAACTAAGTAAACTATTAATCAAAGAATCAAACCACATTTAGTTTACATGAACAATAGGAATCCCAATTTTGACCTTTAACAGTGAATCCAGGATTACACTGATTGTTCTCAGATTTTCAGGGATTTCACAATGAATCTCATTTCAGTTTACAACCTTGTATCTCTTAGTTATTGTCTAACAGTGAACCAAAATCTCATTCAGTTTTAACTTAACCTTTCAATCTCTGTTTATTGGTTCATGACTGAAATCTTAGGTATTTCTCAGGTAACAGTGAATTCGAATTTAACATATAAAACAGTGAATCAAATCCCAGTTTTAATTCCAACTGAAAACTTCGACTGATACATAAATTTTCCCATTTCAAAAACCAAAATCAAACCATTGAATTTAACAAACAGGCATGTAGGTGTGTGTACCATGTGTCATGTGTCTAGGGGGTATGATTCATGTCCACTAGAGTGGACACGAAGTATCCAATTCATGAAATTATGAAGTATCAGTGAATAGTCCAGTTATTCCTCGTGCACGCGTTTCGATTGATCCAGGACACGACACGAAGCACGTGAGGTCTCGTGCACGTGTCCACAGATAGATCAGGGGTAGGGCTAGGAAATCGACACCCTGAATTGGGTCAAATCTGTGTCGTGTCCGAGTTTCAAACCCGTGTCAGTGGGCTTTTACACGCGCGTATGTGTGTGTGCACGACCCGTGCAGTCGAGATATCTCCCAAAATACTCGATGTTTTTGCCTGAAATGTTGTGTGCTTAATGACAGTCATTGCCCGCACCCACACGCAAAATTTCATATGTCGGGGTGCCGTGTTGTGTCCGCTAGGACACCCGAGCAGCAGGACACTGCACGACAGTGTCGTGCAGTATGTTCGTGTCCATTTTAGACACGGACACGGCTCTAAAATGTGCTCAGTGTTCAACATAAGTAATCTACATATCAAGGGCTTCAAATTCATGTAATTAGTTTTTGAAATTAACAATATTTATTTCTATGTGACATTTCGTCGAACACGTATTTAAATAAACCGATACGGACACGAAATGGACACGAACTCCTACCAAACTTGGGCTACACCTAGGGGACCCTAAATGAATGCATCTATGGGAAGAAATTAGAAGTTTAATAGGGTTTGTAGGGTTTTACCTATTGAGTGTTCAAACTCAATGTAAAGAGCCTCGATTCGACATCTTCCTCGATTTTCTCCGATTCAACCGTCCTCGAACCTTGCTAGCAAGCACCCACAAGTATCCTCTACTGTTGGGGATGATGATGCAATTAATTTGACTCAATTTGGGCTCAATTTGGATTAATTGGGAGAGTTTTAGGGAAGAACAAAGTAGGGCTTTTTCTAGGATTTGTAAAAGAGGCCAAGGCTTTGTTAATGTGACTTTATAGGAAGGGGGGTCTTGTGTGGCTCTTGAAATGAGTAGGGTTAGGGTTTAGATGAGTGGTTAGGATCACTCCACCCAATTCTAAGGCTTCCTATTGGTTAAGGTTTCTTTTCACAAATATCTCAAATGAAAATATCCTACCTTAATAATATCTAGATATTACTAACCTTGGCACTTAGTAGGAATTTTCTAACCTTAATTCTAACCTCAAGACTAATCTAGGTTAGGTTAACTTCTAGGTTAAGGCTAGAACAATATTTAATTAATATAAATTACAAATTCACAAAATTGTCAAAATGACCAAAATATCCCTACGCTAAAAATTGGTAATATAAAATTCTAATCACGTGACTAGGCTCCCATGGTCATGGTTAGTCTCTAGGCTTAGCAATACTAGGGTTTAACTAGTTAACCATCAAAATCAAAATTCAACATTTTAAATAGTTTTAAAATAATTAAAAATCACCAAAAATTACAATATGAATTAAATATCATTATTAAATGGTTATAATTATAAAATTTTAAAATTACCCTCATTTGGAAAACTGGGTGTTATAATAATCGCGACCTCTCATATAGGGCAGTGCTGGTGACTTACCTCAAGAAAGATTCAAAAACAAGTCTGCATATTTACCTCTAAGGGATTTACCAAAAAATAATATGGAACGTTGGCCCTGAGATTAAATTCTCGGGATCTCCAGTCAGACTCAGTTTTATGAAGTTGTACTTAAGTAAGCCCATATGTAAGTCACCAGCACTGTCCTATAAGATTATTCGATGTCATGTGCAGACTTGTTACCGAGTCCTCTTGAGATAAAACTCCTATGCTACCGGTTTCTCGTCACTGCACACAGCTTCGAGAGAGTGATCTGAACTAAGCTTTTGTCCAGATGATCACGAATTTTGAAGAACCAAACAGAGTTTCTTTGCAAACGGGTAGGGCAACTTTGCGTTGCCTGGCAAGGTCTCTCGGGCGAAAGGTAGTGAGAGTTGATAAAGTTAGATCTGAGGATGGTATGTTGCTCGGATGGTTACAATTGTGGATTAGTAAGTACATTTTCCCCATAGGATGAGGAGCATATGTATATATATTAATAGAATGAAGTTAAGGACTATTAGAAATAATTGGCATGGTAAATGAATCAGTCAAATTAGGGATCGACATTGGGCCGGGCCGAGCCACCCAAACCCATAAAGTATGGCCTCGGGCTGGGCATGGGCCGATCTTTTTTTGGCCCTAAAAAAATTTCGGGCCGGGCTTAATTATTATTTATTAAGCCCAAGTCCGCCCACAAAATTCATAGTTGTCGGGCCATGTCGGGTCGAGCCGGGCTAGTTCTAAATTTTTTGATAATTTGTATGTTTTACTCTTTCAAAATACATTTTTTTTTTCTTCAAGACATAGAGAGACTAGCTGCTACATAAGCTGTTTGCTTCAAGGTCATTAACATGTTGAAACAGTTTAGTGTTGTTGACATTTGATCTCGGGCCATGTCTCCTTGATCTAAGATGTTTAAACAGTTTAGTCAGGGATGATCTTTACATGGTTAGGTAAATCATATAAGTTTCTGTGTGTATTACATAAAGTTTCACTACAACAAAAAACCCTTGTAATGACGGCTAAAAAGCGTCATTAATGATGAACCATGACAGTTTTTTTTCACAGCAACCGTTATAAAAACGGGTGTTATAAATGTTTTTTAAAAGCGTCATAAAATAACCGTCATGAATAGTTTCTATAAAAGCGTTATGTATAGTTAATATATAGTGCACAATTCAGAACAATTTTAAAACGTCATGAATAGATAATATGTACAGGCTCAATGCAGTACATTTATAACACTTTATACTATTCAAATTAGCACATTTATAATACTCTATACTGCACAGTATTACATTTCAAAAACTTAATATTATATATCACATCTTTATTACATTTTTCAAAATAGAGTACATATCAACATCTTGATTACATTGAATATCCAAATACATAATGTACCCAAAAAATAGGAATAAATCTCTCTTTTGCTAACCAAACTATTAGAAATATTTACTTATGTAGATTCTGACCATGGATCTTCTCTCTGCCATCTCTTGAAGATATCAGGAGTCCCAAAGAGAAGTAGTGTCGCAGCTGAGCGACGACTTAGTGCTGCTGCAGCCGGTGCAGTCGTGGAAGAGCCTCATCCTCTGATCCCTTACTCTCGCCTGAACCCTCACCAGTGCTATCAGTACATCTATTACAGATGGCAACTAACTCCTCTTGGCCAGCATCTCCACAGATATCACAGACTTTGACCTACAACCATATTACATTTGGAATGTCATACTTCAAATAGGAATAGCATCATGAAAGGATAGAAAATTAAGTTGCATACTGTCACCCTCATTTCCCGTATTCCCGTATTTTGTATTTATACTCATATCTGGATTTTGGCATGTATTTTTATTTTTCTCAACTTGTGGAATTTTGGTATTTCTCGTATTTTGGGTTTTGACCTGGCTCGGTTTTAATTGGGTTTAGGCTCGGTTTTGTTGGATTGGATCGGTTTGGTTTGGTTTATGTGTTGGAACACCATAGCCCTAAGCTCCACCCTCAAAAACACCACAACACCCTCTTTATAACTCCACCAACCTCTTCTCTCTCTTCATAACCACCATTAATTTCTTCTTCTTCTTCTTCTCCTTCCTCCACACAACTCCCCAACCCTTAGGCAAGTGCATCTTGCCACTTCATGAGAACCATATTTTCTTGGTCCATTTGCTAGATTAGGACATGGAGATCAACATTAGAACTTAAGTTTTTGTGATTTGAAGCCCCCATTGTCATAGATCTAAGTTTTCCTATTTTCGGACTTTTGTATGGTTTGATCTATTTAAGTTGGTTTTCTATGAGTTTTGATGTTTCCTTGTGGAAGAGCATTCTGTTTCACCCAAGTTAGAGCTTTGGAAATCTGAATTTGGAGTTCGGATGGCCAAGTTATGGTATTTTGAAGCTTTGGGTTCTTCCTTAGTGTTCTTGCTGTTTGGAGAAGACAGTGAGCAGTGTGCAGAGCTGTTTAGCTCACGCACACTGAGCTACGCGCGCTCTTTAGCGCTACGTACGCAGACTTGAGTACGCTTCCGTTTGGAAGCGTGTCTCCTTGAGCCTGCGTGACTTTCTCACGTACGCTGCCTTGAGTGAGCCTGCGTGACTTTTCACGCAGCTGCTTCCTGGAGCGTGCGTGACTTTTCACGCAGCTACTTTCTGGAGCGTACGTGATTTTCACGCAGCTGCTTCCTGGAGCGTGTGTGACTTTCACGCAGCTGCTTCCTGGAGCGTGCGTGACTTTCACGAACGCTGCTCCCCGAGTGTGCGTGACTTTTCACGTACGCTGCTTCCCGAGTGTGCGTGACTTTTACGTACACTGTGCCCCTTGAGCGTGCGTGACTTTTCACGAACGCAGTTCTTCCGCGTGTGTGACTTTCACGTACGCTGCCCTCTTGCGTGCGTATTTTATTGCGTATGCATTCCCCCTGCGTGCGTGCTTTTATGCGTACGCATCCCCATGGCCCGTATTTTGATATTTTATTAGATATTTTATGCCCATTTTATATCCTTACGCCTTTTGTCATGAACTTGATTTTACTTAATATGTTTGGAATGACTATTGTACATGGCTTGGTATGATAAGGCACTAGCATAACACGACAGTGACCCGTAGTGGTGCACTCCTGACATGACCAATCTGACATGATAGTGGCCCGTCGTGGCGCACTCCTGACAAGTACCCTGACATGATTTACCTTAATGCTGTTACGACGGCTAATTTAACTTGACCTGCCCTGACACCGTGGGTGGTTCTTCTTGCTTGCTTGTTAAATCCACTTGTCCAGTTTTGCATCATGTCTAGGATAGGACTCCTGAGTACCACGGTCAGGAGTACCTACTAAAATGGATTAAGGCTAATAACTAGAATAACACAATAGTCATGAAGAGATGACACAGCTACGAGAAATCCCGTTACCTGGGCGCTCTTGGGATCTGTAGCCTGCCGTCGAGTAGGGCACATTTCCAGCACACCGTCGCGTGTTGCACCCTCTAAGTCACCTAAGGATACATTTGTCTCCTGGACGATGTACCCACCTAAATTCAATCCCTAAATTTCGACATGGGTAACCTGGATGGTCTGCAGGGCTTGTGGCTGTGGAACAATCTCACTGCATCTTGTTAGTAATTAGGCCTGTGATAACCCTAGTTAGTTAAAGTAGTAAGCCGTAGGATCTGCTTGGCCGTGATTGTTTGAATGAGGTATAACCAGTCTAGTCATATCTTGATCCCACGCAAGATTGCTTCCTGTCTGGATTGCTTGCATTATCATCTTGTCGATAAATGGTGGAAAACTAAGTTCTGTTCAGATGAAGGGTTACAACCCTGGTCCTTGTTTGGTTTACGGGTTGTAACCTGGCATATCGGAATAGTTCCATGGTTATCTCGTCGTATATCACCCTGGCATGTTTTCATAAATTCTTGTTTTAATATTATATTTTTTTGTGCTGATTGCTGGCTTTTGTTTTTATTTCGTGGCCCCCTTGTGGCACTTGCTCTTTCTGGGGTTGACCCAGCTGGTTTTGTGTGGCCAGATTTTGGAGCAGCTCCCGAGGATCTACCAAGCTTCCAGCCCAATGGTGAATACTAGACGGAATTCGGGCCAAGAGTGGGTTTTCTATTTTGTTTCGCTCACTCTATTGTAAATTTATTCTTTTGAGGCGTTTAGCCGACGAGCACCTGTTAGCTCGATGCACTTTACTTACTGTCTGCCTACGGGCTGTAAACATGATTAACAAATACTAGGGTTGATCATGTATGACTTAACTCTTGCTAGTCCTAGCATTTTGTAACGACTAGCTTCATGATCAGCTGAATATGTAATATCTGGGATGCCTTTTATTGTATATTTGGTGGTCAAACATCTTGTGATTTTATTACTTGCTTGAGATTGAGACAATAGGCTTGACCATAAGAGACTGTTGGCTTGTAGAAAACCCTCACATATCTAGACAGCCGTGACCGTATATCGAGGTGGTTTCCATTTCAATATACGTAGCTGGCTATGTCTGCCCCCGCTCTCCAGTATTCTGGTTCTAGGGCGTGACATGGTTTAAGTGGTGGCCCATGCAGGTCTTGTAAATCAAGATGTGTGGGGGTTTACCAGATAGATGTCTCAATCAGTACTCGTCCTTGATCTCTGTTCGTATCCTCTGAATCCCTGGATTCTTGTCCTGATCCTGTGCTTATATCATTGATTTGTTCTGGTCATTTCCTTATTGTTCCCTGTGTCGTCTTCTTCAGCGGTACTATACCTGGTCCTACCGATCGACGAGGTGGAGCACTTCCTACAGATCAGCAGCAACCTGGGGATCAAGTCCAGCATTCCGGGGTAGCCTCCAGAGTTGTGCCTACTGGAGGAGAGTCACCAGTTCGGCCCGTCCAGCCTGCAGAGCCCGATGATGATACCTTAGTAGGCCTCATCAGAACCTTGATAGCTTTCCAGGATCGTCGGAGCGACGCCCTGCACCAGACAGTTCAAGATGCTTTGACCCGAGGCGGACATCCAGGGAACCAGGCGGCCAACAGTTTCAAGCGATTGAACCCTCCTTTCTTTGACGGCACCGAGGATGCGGTTGCCGCGGATGCATGGTTTCAGGATACCGAGGTGGTTCTAGAAGCAGCTAGGACACCCGAGAATGAGAAGGTAGCGGTGGTACGCCTGCAGTTGTTGGACTTGGCTCACAATTGGTGGACGGCGCAGGCCATGGGATTAGTGGCACCCATTGCTTGGGCAGTGTTTAGAGAGAGATTCCAGACGAAGTACTTTGATGCTGTGGCTCGGTACGACCTGCAGACCAGATTTACCAACTTGAAGCAAGGAGGCAGAACAGTCGACAGTTATGCGTCGAAGTTTTCTAGACTCAGTAGGTTTGCCCCCACCTTGGTGGCGAACGAGTTTGATAGGGCCCAGCGGTTCCAGCAGGGACTGCATTTGGAGATCTTGTTGGCGGTTGAGCAGTTCGAGCACCAGACGTTCGATGCAGTCTTGAGAGCAGCTAGGAGGCATGAGTACACCTCCCAGAGGATCGTGGATAGGACCGGAGGTAGGAAGCGGTCCCATAGCCAGATGCACCAATCATCAGCTCCAGCCCCGGCAGCTAGGAGTTTGACCATTGGAACTTCGAGGCGGGCGGCCTCAGTTACGTCGGTTCAGCATTCGACCCCGACGTACCCGCAGCAGCAGAAGCAGAAGCAGACTTCCGCGATGGGATGTTCTCATTACGGGAAGCCAGGGCATGTGGTGGCAGATTGTCGCAGGGCGCAGTGATTGTGTCTGGCTTGTGGAGCAGCAGATCGTAGGATAGGGGCTTGCCCGAATAGGGGTGGTTCATCAGCATCCAACCCTTCTAGCTCTTCGGTGAGAGGACCAGCCCCAGTACCAGTTCAGCAGCAGCAGTATCAGTCTTCGAGGCCCTTGCCGCCTCAGTCTCAGGCATTCCAGCAACAGTACCCCCAGCAGTATGCACAAGCCCAAGCTCAGACCCAGAATAGGCAGAGAGATTTCCAGCAGAGGGGACCAGCAGCCAGAGGACAAGGTCAGGCCATGATGATGGCTATGGAAGAAGAAGTTGCACCAGGTGAGGTTGTGGCAGGTACTATTCTCGTCAACTCCTTTCCAGCTTCGGTATTGTTTGATTCTGGTGCATCGTATTCATTCATGTCTGCACGATTCGCGACACGGATAGGATTGGAGCCCGAGTCATTATCAGTGAGGCTCAATATACTTACTGGTAATGGTCTTGTGGGAGTAGATCGAATGTTTTTCTCGTGTCGGATCGTAGTTAGCGGTGGAGAGTTCCCCGCTAGATTCATAGAGTTTTCTATGGCAGACTATGATGTAGTCCTAGGCATGGATTGGTTGAGGAACCAGTATGCTAGGATAGACTACCATGTTGGCAGAGTTGTCTTTAGTATCCCCGACGAGCCAGAGTTTTCATTTTCCAGAGGCGCAGTGGAGCCATCTTCCCCAGCATTGTGGATGGCAGTAGCAGCAGTGCAGTTACCCCGTATAGTTAAAGAATTTCCAGATGTTTTCCCGGAGGAGCTTCCAGGGATATCGCCAGAGCGGGAGATTGAGTTCACTATAGACTTGATTCCCGGGATAGCACCAGTATCAGAGCGAGTCTACAGAATGGCGCCTTCAGAGTTGGAGATTTTGTACAAGATGATTGAAGAACTCATGACCAAGGGATTCATTCGTGCTAGTGGATCGCCTTGGGGAGCCCCGATGCTTCTTGTGAAAAAGAAGGATGGTACGTCCAGGCTATGTGTTGATTATCGTACCTTGAACTCAGTGACAATCAAGAACAGATACCCTCTCCCGAGGATAGATGATTTGTTTGATCAGCTCAAAGGGGCTTCAGTGTTCTCGAAGATCGACTTACGGTCGGGATACCACCAGATCAGAGTCAGAGAGCAGGACATCCCGAAGACAGCATTCAGATCGAGGTATGGACATTGGGAGTTCCTTGTTATGCCCTTTGGAGCGACCAATGCGCCGGCCGTATTCATGGACCTCATGAATCGCATTTTTATGCCTTATTTGGACCAATTTGTGATCGTGTTCCTAGATGACATCCTGGTCTACAGCAAGAGTGAAGCAGAGCATGAGCAGCATCTCAGAGTCGTCCTTCAGACGCTTAGGGAGCATCAGTTGTACGCCAAGTTCAGTAAATGCAAGTTCTGGCTCGATCGCATTTCGTATTTGGGTCACATCATTACCCGAGGAGGAGTGGAAGTGGATCCCCAGAAGATTGTGGCTATCGAGTCATGGCCGGTACCCAGCTCAGTGGCAGAGGTTCGCAGCTTCCTTGGATTGGCCGGCTACTACCGGCGGTTCGTTTCAGATTTCGCAAGAATTTCAGCACCGATGACCCAGTTGACCCGCAAGGATGTGCCTTTTGTTTAGACAGCAGAGTGTCAGGAATCATTTGAGAAGTTGAAGCGAGGTTTGATAACGGCTCCCATTCTCACCCTTTCAGATGGGACCGGAGGATTCACAGTTTATTGCGACGCTTCAGGCAGAAGATTGGGGTGTGTCTTGATGCAGCATGGGAAGTTAATATCTTATGCGTCACGACAACTTCGTGATCATGAGAAGAATTACCCGACCCACGACTTGGAATTGGCGGCGGTAGTGTTTGCTTTGAAGTTGTGGAGACACTACTTGTACGGAGATAGAGTGGAGATCTTTACTGATCATAAGAGCCTGAAGTATGTTTTCACCCAGAAGGACCTTAATATGCGGCAGAGAAGATGGCTAGAGCTATTGGTGGATTATGATATGGATTTTCAGTATCATCCCGGGAAGGCCAACGTTGTAGCAGATACATTGAGCAGGAGAGCCGGAGTTTATTTTCTGACAGCACAACCAGAATTATTGGCAGATCTTCAGAAGATGGGAATTGAAGTGGTTCTTCCTACCAGTGTGGCATTGATGGCCAGTCTACAGGTTCAGTCCAGCATAGTTGAGAGGATCCGGATGGCGCAGTCAACAGATTCTAAGATCCAGCGACTCAGAGCAGAGTGTGAGGCAGAAAGAAGGCCAGAGTTATGCATTCATGAAGATGGTACACTTCAGCACGGCACTCGTCTTTCTGTATCCAGTGGAGATATCAGACAGAAAGTCATGGCAGAAGCCCACAGTTCACAATATTCTATTCATCCGGGTGGTACGAAGATGTACCGTGATATTCGTCAGCACTTCTGGTAGAATGGCATGAAGAGGGAGATAGCCCGGTTTGTCTCTCGGTATTTGGTTTGCCAACAGGTTAAAGCTGAACATCAGAGGCCCGCTGGACTTCTTTAACCCTTACCGATCCCAGAATGGAAATGGGAGCATATAACCATGGATTTCGTGACCGGATTGCCCAGATCTCCGGCCGGCAGAGATGCTATTTGGATAATTGTGGACAGGCTTACCAAGGTGGCACACTTTCTCCCATTCAGAGTTGGACAGTCGATGGCGCAGCTAGCAGAGATGTACCTCAGGCAGATCGTCAGGCTACACGGTGTGCCAGTCAGCATTACCTCAGACAGGGATTCAAGATTCACATCACACTTTTGGCGCAGCTTGCAGAAGAGTTTGGGGACTCATCTTCAATTCAGCTCAGCTTATCACCCACAGACGGATGGTCAATCAGAGCGCACAATCCAGACTCTTAAAGATATGTTGAGATCCTGTACCCTTGACTTCGGTGGTTCATAGAAGAATCATCTGCACCTGGTGGAATTCTCGTACAACAATAGTTATCAGGCCAGTATCCAGATGGCACCCTTCGAGGCTCTTTATGGTAGGAAGTGCAGATCCCTGCTAGCATGGGACGATGTCGGGGAGAGGCAAATGCTCGGACCCGAATTGATTTCCCAGACGATTGAAGTGGTCAGGAAGGTCAGAGATCACCTCCGAGTTGCCCAAGACCGCCAGCGCCATTGGGCCGATGCTCATCGGCGTCCCTTAGAATTTGCTGCCGGCGACCATGTATTCCTTAGGATCTCGCCTAACCGCGGCGTCATTCGCTTTGGCGTGCGGAGAAAGCTTAGTCCTAGGTATATAGGGCCATTCGATATTCTAGAGCGAGTAGGAGATGTATCCTATCGTCTCTTCTCTTCCACCATCGCTAAGTGAGGTACATGATGTATTCCATGTGTCCTAATTACGACGGTATATTTCGGACCCGAGCCACATCCTAGACCATTCGGAATTGGTTGTTGGTACCAACCTTTCGTATGAGGAGAGGCCCGTGTCTATTTTGGACCGGAGGAAAAAGATACTCAAGAACAAGACTATTAAATTAGTCCGTATTGCTTGGGGTCATCACTCTCTAGGTAAGTCAACGTGGGAGCGTGAGGACGACATCTGATCGCGATATCCCTACCTGTTTGACTCGTGAGGTATAATGTCTTTCTTATGCCTTACGTTTTCCCTTCCTTGCTTGCATTGTATGATTGTATGATTGAACTGCTTAGTGTAACTTGCCTGTGCTTAGTGTAGCTTGTCGTGACAATCTCTAGCTCCTTGATTAAATTCCAAGGACGGAATTCTTTTAAGGTGGGTAGAGTTGTCACCTTCATTTCCCGTATTCCCGTATTTCGTATTTATACTCATATCTAGATTTTGGCATGTATTTTTATTTTTTTCAACTTGTGGAATTTTGGTATTTCTCGTATTTTGGGTTTTGACCTGGCTCGGTTTTAATTGGGTTTGGGCTCGGTTTTGTTGGATTGGATCGGTTTGGTTTGGTTTATGTGTTGGAACACCATAGCCCTAAGCTCCACCCTCAAAAACACCACAACACCCTCTTTATAACTCCACCAACCTCTTCTCTCTCTTCATAACCACCATTAATTTCTTCTTCTTCTTCTTCTCCTTCCTCCACACAACTCCCCAACCCTTAGGCAAGTGCATCTTGCCACTTCATGAGAACCATATTTTCTTGGTCCATTTGCTAGATTAGGACATGGAGAACAACATTAGAACTTAGGTTTTTGTGATTTGAAGCCCCCATTGTCATAGATCTAAGTTTTCCTATTTTCGGACTTTTGCATGGTTTGATCGATTTAAGTTGGTTTTCTATGAGTTTTGATGTTTCCTTATGGAAGAGCATTCTGTTTCACCCAAGTTAGAGCTTTGGAAATCTGGATTTGGAGTTCGGATGGCCAAGTTATGGTGTTTTGAAGCTTTGGGTTCTTCCTTAGTGTTCTTGCTGTTTGGAGAAGACAGTGAGCAGTGTGCAGAGCTGTTTAGCTCACGCACACTGAGCTACGCGCGCTCTTTAGCGCTGCGTACGCAGACTTGAGTACGCTTCCGGTTGGAAGCGTGTCTTCTTGAGCCTGCGTGACTTTCTCGCGTACGCTGCCTTGAGTGAGCCTGCGTGACTTTTCACGCAACTGCTTCCTGGAGCGTGCGTGACTTTTCACGCAGCTGCTTCCTGGAGCGTGCGTGATTTTCACGCAGTTGCTTCCTGGAGCGTGCGCGACTTTCACGCAGCTGCTTCCTGGAGCGTGCGTGACTTTCACGAACGCTGCTCCCCGAGTGTGCGTGACTTTTCACGTACGCTGCTTCCCGAGTGTGCGTGACTTTTACGTACACTGTGCCCCTTGAGCGTGCGTGACTTTTCACGAACGCAGTTCTTCCGCGTGTGTGACTTTCACGTACGCTGCCCTCCTGCGTGCGTATTTTATTGCGTATGCATTCCCCCTGCGTGCGTGCTTTTATGCGTACGCATCCCCATGGCCCGTATTTTGATATTTTATTAGATATTTTATGCCCATTTTATATCCTTACGCCTTTTGTCATGAACTTGATTTTACTTAATATGTTTGGAATGACTATTGTACATGGCTTGGTATGATAAGGCACTAGCATAACACGACAGTGACCCGTAGTGGTGCACTCCTGACATGACCAATCTGACATGATAGTGGCCCGTCGTGGCGCACTCCTGACAAGTACCCTGACATGATTTACCTTAATGCTGTTACGACGGCTAATTTAACTTGACCTGCCCTGACACCGTGGGTGGTTCTTCTTGCTTGCTTGTTAAATCCACTTGTCCAGTTTTGCATCATGTCTAGGATAGGACTCCTGAGTACCACGGTCAGGAGTACCTACTAAAATGGATTAAGGCTAATAACTAGAATAACACAATAGTCATGAAGAGATGACACAGCTACGAGAAATCCCGTTACCTGGGCGCTCTTGGGATCTGTAGCCTGCCGTCGAGTAGGGCACATTTCCAGCACACCGTCGCGTGTTGCACCCTCTAAGTCACCTAAGGATACATTTGTCTCCTGGACGATGTACCCACCTAAATTCAATCCCTAAATTTCGACATGGGTAACCTGGATGGTCTGCAGGGCTTGTGGCTGTGGAACAATCTCACTGCATCTTGTTAGTAATTAGGCCTGTGATAACCCTAGTTAGTTAAAGTAGTAAGCCGTAGGATCTGCTTGGCCGTGATTGTTTGAATGAGGTATAACCAGTCTAGTCATATCTTGATCCCACGCAAGATTGCTTCCTGTCTGGATTGCTTGCATTATCATCTTGTCGATAAATGGTGGGAAACTAAGTTCTGTTCAGATGAAGGGTTACAACCCCGGTCCTTGTTTGGTTTACGGGTTGTAACCTGGCATATCGGAATAGTTCCATGGTTATCTCGTCGTATATCACCCTGGCATGTTTTCATAAATTCTTGTTTTAATATTATATTTTTTTGTGCTGATTGCTGGCTTTTGTTTTTATTTCGTGGCCCCCTTGTGGCACTTGCTCTTTCTGGGGTTGACCCAGCTGGTTTTGTGTGGCCAGATTTTGGAGCAGCTCCCGAGGATCTACCAAGCTTCTAGCCCAATGGTGAATACTAGACGGAATTCGGGCCAAGAGTGGCTATGTCTGCCCCCGCTCTCCAGTATTCTGGTTCTGGGGCGTGACACATACACTACTCTGCAAGCTGGAAGACAGATGAAGAAATCACCATTATCAGAGGATTAAGGTATAATAAAGTAGCTTGTAATAAAGTAAGGAACCTGCAGGGGCTTTTCCCACTAACTGCAAATAGATATCTCATACAGCTGCAAAGTGCAGCAAAAACCAGTAGCAAACAATGAACTTCCAATAGTCCTCCGTTGCAATGACAAATGAACTTAACCCACTTATGTAACAGAATAATGACGTATCCTTCAAAAATCTTTAATAAGTCCTTTACTTGCTAGAGTAGCTTAATAAGAGAGAAGGAAAAATGACAAAGGAAAAAAGAAAAGAAAAAAAAATCTGCAACTGGAACCAGAAAAACTAATAGATGACTAGTCTTTAAGACCTTGATGTGCCAAATGATAAACTTAAGTAATCCAAGCTCAACTTGCTGAACAAATTGTCAAACAATATCAAATTTTCAAGCCAAACTTGAAGCTAGTTATGGACCACTCACTTTGCTTACAGCTATAACTGAAAAAATAGTAAAGAAATTACTTTTGAACCTTTAAGATCTTCTCTCTTCAGTTCATTGGCCTGAAAATGATAACATAAGCAGAGAAAATGATAACATAAATAGCTCCAAGAGGTACATAAATTAGCGAGAAGAGGCTCAGATTCAGCTTCAGTCCATGATTACTCACTCATAATTAGAGGTGACCCCCACTCTCATCATCCCTTCTTCCAACAAATGGCTGCAATGGAGCTGCCTCGCCATCTGAAGGAGCAGCCAAATCATCATTGCCAAAAAAAATTCTTGTTCTTCTTCTTTTCCTTTTTTATTTTCCTTTTTTTTCGTCTCCTCTCCTCTCCTTAATTCTAATTCCCCTGACAAGTAATGGCTGCACTGTGTGCCTCGCCATTGGCCGAGGAAGAGAAACAGAGAAGAAATTGAAGGATAAATGAGAATACAAGACGAGAAAAAATGGTAGTCTAAAGTATGAATTCAGACATCATATAATACAATGTTAATTTTCTCTACAGTTAGCAAAAAGTGCAAGATTAATGGCACCAGCTCCACAGCAAGTTGCAAATGAATGGGAACTCATCACTTTCTACTAAAACAGTTTTACTTGCCACCAACCTTAAAAGAATCAAGAAGGGATAAAGGGGAAAGTACACTTTCTTTGTTTAGTTGTCATCATCGCCTAAGGGGAGCTATACACTCATTCAATTTAATGAAGGATCTATCAAGATTGTTGGCTCGATATACCTACAATGCTTAACCGAGTTTTGCAGCATACAATGCTTAACCGAGTGTTGTAGCATATCTATCTCAGAATTTTCCCAAAGTCACAAGCTCATGGATTGCTGATATATAGGGAAGAAAATAAGAATTTTGCAGCAGAGGGGGGTGGTAAGTGTATGTTACATGTTCTTATGGTCGATGGAACGGCCATGAACAACAGAAGATGCAACCAATGGATCATAACATCTTCTTCACCTCCAAAATTTTGAACATCAGAAGATGAACAACAGAGGGGGGGTGGTAAGTGTATGAGAACATCTTCTTCACCAATGGATCATAACATCTTCTTCACCTCCAATTTGAATCCCGACTTCAATGGCTAACCCACAAAACCTCTCTCCATACAGCTTAACCAATACCAATACCTATACCTGCAGTACCAAAACCAATATCCTTCCTCTTTATCGCCAGGACACTGACACGACTGGTGTCCAAATTCGATATCGACACTACACATAGTGTCCTAGCACATTTACAAGGCACAGACACGGCACCCAATGCCAGGGCTTCTCTGCTAGAAATCTTCAGATTTCAACCGATATAGCTCAAAAAAAGAGGGTAGTAAGTAATTACCAGAACTTGAACTCGGGAAGGCGGCGCATGAAGGGCTTGAACTCGTCGGACCCCCTCGTCGGCAGCGAGGCCCCGTCCAGTCCCTCAAACTCCGGATCCACGACCGGCGAGAGGAAGCCGATCAAGAGGTTGAGCAAGTAGATCCCCAATCTGTAGGAGACGACGTAGAACCCCTGGATCAAGTAGACCCTGAGCGTGTAGAGAGACGCGATCGCGAGGGTCCCCAGCCACCTCCCCACGGGGTGGGGGGTCGACCGGTCGAGGAAGTGCTGGAAGCGGCGGGAGAAGTCCGATCTCCATTTCGTGAAGGGGAGGGAGGTGGATGCGTCGATCGGTGATGTCTCTATTTTTTTCCTTTTTCGAGGGAGGGATGGGGTGGGGTTAGGGTTAGAGTTTTGAGCTCATTTGTGGATCGAAGTGGGGGAAAGTGGGAGAAGAAGGGGAATCGACGACCAGCGGAAGCCAAGAAGATAACTGCTTGGCGGATCCCACTAAACCCGATCCGAAGCCGACCCGCGTCGCCAGCTCCCTCCCCATCTCCTCCTCCCTTTCTAACTAGGTTTAGGGTTTTGTATCTAGGGTTAGGGTTTTGGAGTTGGGGGAAAGGAAGGAGAAGAAGAGGAGGAAAGGAGGGTGTTGCTAAACTAGAGTTAGGGTTTTTGATCTATGGGATTTTGGAGTTGGGGGAGAGGAGGGAGAAGAAAGGATCGGAGAAGGAGAAGACCAGAACCAGAGGGAGAGAAAAAATTTTGTTGAAGCGCGAGATTTTGTCAAAAAATGAACTTAACAAATATTACAAGTTTGCCACCGCTTTAAACTATTAATAACGCTTTGTTTTATAAACGTTATAAAAAGCCCAGAATTAGCCCAAACCGTCATAGAAAAAGGTATTTTTTTAACTTAATAACGCTTATGTATCAGCCGTCATTAAAACTTCTTGTCGAGCGTCATTAATAGGTCTTTTTGTTGTAGTGTTTAGTCAGGGATAGACCAATACATCATTTTACATATGTATTACATAAAGTTATGTGTGTATTACATAAAGTTTAGTCAGGGCCGCCCAATCCTGATGCTAAAATTTATGATTTACTTTTTCAATATATATATATATATATATATATATATATATATATATATATATATATATATATATATATATATATATATATAAACAGATCAAGTGATGTTTAAACAGATGTATTGGTCTATCTCTGACCATGTCTCCTTGTTCACATTTTACAATCCTGATGCTAAACTTTAGTGTTGTGACATTTGAGAAGCATGTAATGACTTAAAGGAAGATAAATTTGCTTAAGACATAGAAATTTGATCTAAATCAACACATAAGCTTAATGATTTTGAAGAAAACACACAAAAGCTTGCAATATGTTTAGACAAAGTAAATGCAAATTAAACCAACACACATAAGCATATTAATCGGACGGGCCTCGGGCCGGGCACGGACGGATGCATAGCCCAAGCCCGGCCCTATACTAATATGGACCGGATCTGACTACCCTAATGATTGGGTTCTATCGGGAAAGTCTTCAATGCAATACTGAAAGTCTTCAATGATTTATAAATGACGAGGAACTAAGGGATATCTTGAATCTAATAATGCAATACTGAAAGTTTTCAATGCTTTCGGAAAGCCTTCGGAGAAAATGAAAAAAAAGATATATAAATGACGAGGAACTAAGGGCTATTCATTTATATATATTACTCAACTGCGATGAGAATGAAGTGGAGAAGCTCAAGGGATAAGTAACTAATACGTCCACGTTTACATCATCTATCCATGTAATAGTATCCATATTATTATTACACTAATTGGCCAATGTGTTATTATTTTTAACATATTTAATGATGAGATGAGGTCAAGTAGACAGTACATAATAGATGAAAAACAAGAACATAAAATGAGACGTCATTTTCCTTCATGGTTTATGTAAGGAGCTCGGTAATTACTTTTTGTATATGCCTTACATAGTAATTAACATAACACTGAATTTAATTTCTTATCTTGTGGTAGTTAGATCGATTATCCTGACGCAACACTAGAGAATGAATCTATTAGAACTCTAGCCAATGGGACAATTTATTTCATCAAAATCTGGCCAAGCTATTGTGTGAATGAATTTAGGTTCAAGTCAACAAATGCTCCGATCAGAGAGAACTTTTCAGATCTTGATTTGACAAAAAATAGTTGTTTGTGTATCAAATCTATAAACTACAAAGATGTCGATCCAGGCAATAATTTCTATGACATCTTACGGGAGATCGTGGAGTTGACATATAACTACGACATAGAGCCGGCTAAGATCATATTGTTCAAGTGTGATTGGTTTGATCCGATCCAAGATCAAGGTTAGAAATTAAATTGTCAAGCATGGTCTTGTGTATATTAACTGTCGGCGTTGATATCAAAGATATGATCTATTTGTCCTAGCAAGTCAGGCTCAACTCGTTTACTTCACTACTTATCCTAGACCGAAAACAACTAGGTTGGACTGGTGGACAGTATGCAAGACTAAAGCCAGAAATACTTACGATGGTGACGAAATAGCTTATCAGGAGGATGAGCTACCTCTCGTAACAAATACAGTCACTACAACAAAAAACCCTTTTAATGACGCTTGATAAGTGGATTTCATGACGGCTGATAAAGAAGCGTCATCAAAGTTCGACATACCTTTTTTCTATGACGGTTTTTGCTAATTTTGGGCTTTTTATAACGTTTATAAAACAAAGCGTTATTAATATTTTAGAGCGGTGGCAAACTTGTAATTAAGTTTTTTGTAAAATTCTTTCCACTAACACGATATTTGGAGGCTCAAGCCTCCGCCCCCTTCTCATCCCTTCTCCAAATCCCTTCTTCTTCCCTCTCAGCTCCACTCCCCTTTTCATCCTCTTCCATCCTCTCACCAAACCCTAAGCTTCTCCTTCTCCTTTTCTTAATCCTCCACATCGTCGTCCTCCGCTTAGTTTCCTCCTCCGCTTCTCGATCTGGAACCCTAAATTTCCTACCATCCCCACCAAACCCTAGATTCTTCCCCAACTCGATCTGCTAAACCTCGGGCACAGGACAGGAGAAGCGATGTACGGCCGCCGTCGCCACTCCCACCAGCCGACCCCCTCCCCATCCTCCGCCCATCGGACCCCTTCCTGCCACACCCAAACCCCCACAACCCCCGCCACTCCCGCCACCCCCATGTCCTTCTCTTCCGATGCCGACGGTCCCGACCCCGCCACCGACCCCTCCGCCGACGACTCTGTCCCCGTCTTCGTCTGGGGCACCAACATCAGCGTCCAGGACGTCAACGCCGCGATCCTCCACCACTTCCGCGACTCCCCCGACCAGCCCGACTCCAAGTACATGCGCACCGTCCACCGCATCATGGAGCTCGACGGGGGTGAGTCCCTTGACGTCGATAGAGGTATAACACTATTTCTACAATTGCAATATAATTTTTATTCACAGATGCAAATGTGGCATGGCAATGTGGGCATGGCACCGATTTTGTGTAATTTTGGAGTTTGTGTTGTCTTTGATACATGTGCGATGAAGAACAAATTTTGACAAATTTTGGCATTACTGCTACTAGCATATTCCAATATAACCTATGTGGGTTATAATTTTATGTTAACCAACAACACAGAGTATAACAATTATACATGTTTAATCTCAAGGAATATCCATGATTCTAGTTCTCCTCGACTTTTAACTGTTAATGAATGACTTCCTTTGCCACATCTACTTCATTAGAGTATATTTATTTAAGAATTGACAATTAAGGGATCTATGATTCCTTTTTTTTCCGTTTCTAATGAGAAATTCGAGATACTGACACAGTACTAGAATCCTTAGAGAAGAACCATGCTTTGAATATTTTCACTTGCCATAGTGAACAAAAAAAAATTCAAACCGTCTGGCAGCTCTCTGGCTTTAAACATCAAATCAAACAAACAAAAGCTATAAAATGTGTTAGCATTGTGCATTTAACTTTATTTACCCTCAACTAAACTTTGACAAAAAGTCATGTTATAATCTGCATTTACAGCAAAAATGTTTTGCTATATATTACATGAAACATGGAAGACAATCACAAGAATTGGCATGTTTGCAATTGTTCAATTGTCTGATCGAGCTCTACTTTTTGGTGTCACAGATCCCTGAAATTTGGATGAGGCCGAATAATAAAGGTTATCATCAATGCATTGAAAGGCCTAAAGATAAAATACGTAAGCTACTTCATACTCACTTTTTATTCTTCCTTCGTTGAAAATTGCTAGAGCTTGCAACAAAGTATCTGATGATCAAGTTTTTTTGCCCAGGAATTTCTGGTTCAAGCACAAATGGTTATCTTCTCGCTCATGCCAATGGTGGTCTGAATCAAATGAGAACAGGAGTATGTATCATATATCATGCCAATGATGATCAAGTTCTTATGTACGTTGTATGAAGGGTCCATCCTTGCACTTATGTCATGAACAGATATATTCACTGCTTGATTCATAACATTGCCGTGAACAGATTAATAAACATCTATTATCTTGTAATCTTGTTTTGGTTATATACTTGATTCACCAGTATATCACAATATATTCACTGCTCACTAGAGGCTTCAGTAAGTCATTCACTTTGTAGGTTGATGCAAGTTGCTTTCTTCTTCTGATAACTGATCAGAAATGTGTCCAAGTATTACATGAAGGGTCCATCCTTGCACTTATGATTGTGCAGTTGATTTTTAAGAGGTTATATTGAATATTATGGTACTATTTCTATGTTTTACATATTCTAATATAAATGGAATTCTTTAACATATTCATGTTTACATAATATGTCATTACATCTCAAGGATTTTTATAAAAATCTTATATAGGTAGATAGGCAAATCTGCACTTGCATATTTCAATCTTATATAGGTAGACTAGTCTTTCTTCAATTTCGACTTGATTCTTTGTGCATCTTTAATTCTTTATGACCTATATTGTATCAGTTTGTTGTTTTTCTTTTGAGAATTATGATGCAATTTATGTGTTTGACAATAAACTGTAATTTTTTGCTCAACATATTTTAGAAAGATTGGAGAAATGAGGCTCAACTTTGTAAGGTAAAATGTGATATTCAAAATAAGAATACGAGTACATTTTGTAGTAATCTTTAGTTGCCTGCTCTGGAGTAACTCTCCTTTATCCAATTGTGAGGTGATATTTTTGTGTTCTTGACCGGTCTGGATGGCTCATTGGTTGGGGAGTTTCCTAGGTACTGTTATCCCTAACTATAAGTTACATGTTGGTGCTGCTTGAGAAGTTTGATGCTGGCTGCTCAGCTTCCAATGTATTCTTTTTTAAGCTTATTCATGTTGATTTAAGAGAATGTACTCTCAAGTTTATTCATGCTTCCAATGTAATCTTTTTTTGTTTTTTTTTTCAGCTTTCCTTATTTCATATGTGGACCAATCAATTGCAAGAGACATTAAATTCAAACAAACGAGGATACTGCTTTTTTCCATAAAAATTTTAGCAGTTGGAGGACCTTTAGTCCCTAGTAGTCCAACAGAGCTCTGGGTGCAGGTTTTTTGGTAGTTGTAAATGTATATATGTATTTGTAAATGTATATATGTATTTGGATATTCTATTTTGAGAATGTAATGAAGATGTTGATATGTACTCTATTTTGAGAAATGTAATAAAGATGGTGATATATAATGTTAATTTGATTTTTAGGCCTGACAATTATATGGACTGATTTGGATATGCTAATTTGAATAGTATAAAGTGTTATAAATGTGCTGCATTGAGCCTATACATGTTATCTATTCATGACGTTTTAAAATTGTTCTGAATTGTGCACTATATATTAACTATTCATAACGCTTTTTTAAAAACTATTCATGACGGTTATTTTATGACGCTTTTAAAAAATATTTATAACACCCGTTTTCATGACGGTTGCTGTGAAAAAAAAGCGTCATGGTTCGTCAATAATGACACTTTTTAGCCGTCATTAAAAGGGTTTTTTGTTGTAGTGAGTTAATGTGGACACAACAGAAGTTCCATATTACACGTCTAATTGTGTAGAAGAGGTAGAAGTATTTGAAGGGAAAAATGAAGTAGATAAAAGTAAAGATGAGGAGGAGGAGGAGGAGGAAGATGAGGACGCAGAGAATGAAGAAGATAAATTTTCAAAAGATGATTGAAAGAAAATAAAATGTAAAATATGTTTAACCACTAATTAATCTCTATGCAACAACTATTTAGACTTGTAAAATGTACTATCATTTTATTTAACCCATAATTAATCTTTATGTTTACATCAATCTTACCAGATGGTACCCATGATCTGAGTACGTTTCTTGAGAGAGGCACATATGGATGCTGAGGAGGAAGTAGTATCTCCTGTTTCTGAGGAGGAAGTGCTGCCTCCTACTGCTGAGGAGGAGATACCTAAAGCAGAGATCAAGGTCAAGGAAGAAGTACTACCTCCTACTATTAAGGAGGAAGTGATTCCTAAATCCGAGATCGTTGTGAAGGAGGAAGTGGCACCAGAAGGCAGTAGCACCGGGAGTTCTCTAGTCAACCAGCTCCTATAGCTGATCTTGATCACCTGGGCCCTTCTTATGCGCATTGGCCGAGGGACTGGTATCTGCCCCAGCATATATAAAGGGTAGAGTTATACATATGATATGACTTTTGACCAGATTTGTCTCTGGTAAACTTATTTCTGGATTAGACTTGGGTGTTTTGTACAACTCTGGATGTTTCTTGTTATTTTCTAGACTTTGTCATTATCTAGACTTGGATATTTCTGGATTACTTTATTATTATTATCTAGACTTTGATGTTTCTGGATGCTATTATCTAGACTTGGTTATTATCTAGAAATTCAACGGAGGGTTGCTTTGGGTCTATTTTTATAAGTTGTGATATGTTAAATACATGCAGATTTGATTTAGAATATGTATTACATTTCTTGTATATATCTATTTTATCAGGTATGGCAGGACGAAGAGGATTGTACCTCAGAGCATCCCGTGTCGGTAGAGGTTCCACAGGTAGAGGAGCATCCCGTGCCGGTAGAGGTTCCACCGGTGGACGTAGTGCTAATCCGTTATCGGATGATGGTTCCGGATCCTCGTCTCCTAGTACTCCAGTGTACCGACCAGTCACATCTCTGACTGCATCGACGGTGCGTGGCAGTACTCCTGGGACGAGCAGTTCTAGGCCTGAGACTACCCCATCCAGCGTTCTGAATACTGACGGCACTATAGAGATGGAGGAACGGATGGAGGAGGTCGCCCCTACTCCGTCCCCATATGATCCGAGCGATCCCCCATGCGCCCCTCCGAACGAGACGAGGATGGAGATTTGGTCCGACGGACCTACAAAGTAAGTTAATTAGTTAACATTAGTTTATACATATATCTATATATTCATGAATATAATTATTGTTGTGTAGATATCGTCTTCCGTCAGTTCAGAGGGCATTGGGGCTATTTTTAAGGTCCAACTACGATGGCCCTTGGATCAACTACTCGGATGCCTCGGATAAGAGGAAGGTATTCTGGTTTGCCCGCTTCAAGGTAACTAAAGTATATTGCTTTTAGTATAAATCATCTTTTAGGTATATTATATAACTAACTAATTTAATTCTTGTAGAAAATATATTTTTATCTACCACACCGGGATAAGATGATCGAGAAGCAATTTTTTGCCGTTGCCACCAAATTGATCCGGGATTCGATCAACGACCAGAAGACTCGAGAGCGCTCCGGAAGACCAATCCAAGGTTGGATCACGCCTGAGCAATGGACTGGGATGAGGGCTAGATTCGACGATCTTAGGTAGAAGGAACGGTCGGAGAAGGCGAAGGTGGCTAGGACAAGGACAAAAAAGTGGTGTGGTTGCTCGATTTTCATGACGGAACGTTTTCGTCGCCTGGTATGCATTTTACTGTAATATATTATTTTAATGAAAGTAGGAATAAAATATTTAATTTTAATAACAAACATATTATTATAACAGATAATGAGGGGTGAGAACCCCAACATGGTGACCTTCTTCCTGGCCATCCATCGAAAGGACGGAAAGCTCATCGATGATAAGGCCAAGCAGAGCTATGTAAGTATTACTTTACATGTCACTAACTTTAGTATAACTTAAGAAATATGCAATATATATCCGTAGACGGGGAACGACTAGGTTGGTATTAAATATTATGCTTATCGAGATGCGTATTTTTCTAGGAAGAGTATCTTAGGGTAGAGCGTGAGAGTGCACCTGCGGAGGGAGGGGCTGGTACTTCTCGCAGCCCCCTCCGGCTCGGGTATTGGATGAGCTCTGATTGACCGCAGCTGGTGGTCTTCTGAGGGGTACGTACTACGGTACGAGATCCTATGACACCTTTGTGGCGGTGCAGTCATCCACGGCCCCCTCTGCTAGTGTACATTCCCCACTGGTGGTCTTCTGAGGGGTACGTACTACGGTACGAGATCCTATGACACCTTTGTGGCGGTGCAGTCATCCACGGCCCCCTCTGCTAGTGTACATTCCTCACAATTCTCACAGGAGTTGGCCCGAGTGGAGGAACCCCGTTGCCAGGTTACTGAGCTCCGTGACGAGTTGTTGCAGAGGATTACGGAATAACCCCAATCTCAGTCGCAGACGGAAGATGCGGCGCTCACCGCACGATTTGATATACTTGAGTGCACCATTAGGGAGACGAGCGAGAGGACAGATCGTGCCATTCAGGTAGTGCAGGAGAGGAGTAATCTTGTTGTTCAGTCGAAGCAGGGGTCGTAAGTGGCCATGGGCGATCAACTTTTGAGGCTGACGGCTGTTATGGATTCCCAAACTTAGATGTATATCAAGATGGTGGACTTAGAAAAATAAAAGCTAAGCATACTTACCTGGAGGAGACGAAGGGTAGAGGGGCGATGGAGCAGTTGAGAGGGGAGATGCATTTCTGGAGTGCGTCAGTCGAGAGAGGCACTGGACCGTGTGGTTGAGAGGATCAATGGAGCTTGCGGTTGTTGTGTGGCATGTCGAGAGGGGTAAGCGTATGGCGATCAGGGCGACAACGAGATTTAGCTTGGGGGAGAGAGAAAGACAATCGATTTTGTAGGGACAAATGAAAATTTCAGCGAGATTATATGCCTAGTGACTCTACTTAGCGATGACCTCAGCAACGTCTCTCGACTTCATTAAGTTTAATGCTGACCTGGATCAATGTCGTATTTGCGATATTTTGGCAATGCATAACAAAAGGAATTCTTTTTCGAGTTCGCATTAGATATTACGACAAGTCAACGATACTTAGCGACGCAATCTCTGCGTCACCATGATGTCGCTAGTTAGTTGCTAACTTGTCGATAGGCTCGGGCCAAAAACCAGCCAACTCGTGGCGTAGGAGCGGTCTTCCAATGTATTGACGACGTACCTAGATGTCGCTTTGTTTTCGACGCTTATAAGTTGTTGCCGTTTGTCGCAATTGATTGAGTAATTCTCACAATGGAATGTTATTTTTTTTTTTTTTTGTAGCTTTTCCTACTGGACCAGCATTTCGTCATTGATGACACACACTACAGAATCTAAGGTTCGTACTACCCGTCCTTGTGACTTGGCCGCCAAGACTTCTAACTCAACTCTCTACACGTCCTTGTCACTTGGCCACCAAGCCTTCAAACTCTATATATATAGACACCATCTCCATTGCTTCCAACCATATCATCAGAACTCTCTATACACACCAACTTTCAAGAAAGAAGGAGAAGAAGAGATCATGGCGTCAACGATGGGAGGAGGGTTCGTCCAAGCCTACGTGATGAAGAAGCTCCTTAAGGAGAAGATGGAGAGAATGCGAAGAGACCAAGAGGAGGAGTTATTAGCCGGTGGACACGCTGTGGAGAACAGGAAGAAGACGTGTCGACGCAATTCTTGTTTCTCTGGATCGAGGAAGAAGATACATCCGAGCGTGTCGAAGTCCGAAGAAGCCCAAGTGACACTTGAGGATTAATGTACTATTGTTGCAGTTATTTGTTGGGACTATTTTTTTTTTTTTCTTGTTAGATTTGGTATCTGCTAAATAGAATTCAAGGTTGTAATGTTGACTAAGAAGAATGTATATAAGACTATAATTCTTCATTCATTAGAGCCTCTCATGTCTCCGATGTTCTTGGTTAGTGTAATTTTCAATAAATTTCTATTTCTATCCAGTAAAAGAAGGAAAAGAATTTTCTCCGCATTAACATAACACTTCTCTGGCTGTCCGCAACTCGTTGCATCGTGTCGCAACTGGGAAACATTCTTCGATATTCTGTAAACAAAATAACAAGAGGTTAGAGTTACCGGCCTCTAAGAAAGTCGTATAGGAACCACTGCCCTAAGAGATTATTTGAAGTCTATGTGCAGACTTGTTATCGAATCTTCCTAGCGGTAAAACTTCCGTGTTACCGGCTTCTGGTCACTGCATACGGCTTCGACAGACTAACCTGAACTTAGCTTTTGCCTAGATGATCACGAATTTTGAAGAACCAAACAGAGTTTATTTGCAAACGGGTAGGACAACTTGGCTTTGCCTGGCGAGGTCTCTCGGACTAGAGGTAGAGAGTTGATAAAGTTGGATGTATTGAGAATGGTATGTTGCTCGGATGGTTACAATTGTGGATTAATAAGTACATTTTTTTTCCCAACAGGACAAGAGCATATGTATTTATATTAATAAAGTGAAGTTAAGGTCTGTTAGAAATAATTGGCATGGGAATAGGTCTAGATGAAACATTCAAATGCTTGTTTTGGACTTGATTTTTTCCAAAACTATGTTTCGAAAACAGAGATGTCAATATTTAAAAGAATATAGGCAGAGAATTTCTGAACAAATATATACTATGAAGCAGATGAGACGGACTACAGCCTTAAATATCACTTGATAACTATTGTCTTTATCTGAAGAAGTACCTGATAGACTAGACCTTAAATCAGATTCAGACACTAGCACACATAGTATACTAGATGTTCTTGGGTATATCGGATGTTGCTTTAGATTGGCCTCACACATTTTTTTTGTTCATGAGAGTTTTCTATGATCGTCTTGTCCTATAATCGCGACCTCTCATATAGGGCAGTGCTGATGACTTACCTCTAGAAGGATTCGATAACAAGTTTGCATATTTACCTCTAGGGGATTTACCAAAAAATAATATGGAACGTTGGTCCTGAGATTAAATTCTCGGGATCTCCAGTCAGACTCAGTTGTACAAAGTTGTACTTAGATAAGCCCATAAGTAAGTCACCAGCACTGCCATAAAAGATTATTCGAGGTCTATTTGCAGACTTCTTATCGAATTCACATAGAGGTAAAACTCTCGTGCTACCGGCTTCTCATCACTGCACATAGCTTCGAGAGAGTGACCCGAACTTAGCTTTTGCCTAGATCATCACGAATTTTGAAGAATCGATGAGTTTATCTGCAAACGGGTAGGGAAACTCGGTGTTGCTTGGCGAGGTCTCTGGGACGAGAAGTAGTGAGAGTTGATAAAGTTGGATCCATCAGTATTGAGGATTGTATGTTGCTCGAATGGTTACAATTGTGGATTAGTAAGTACATTTTTCCCCATAGGATGAGGAGCATATGTATATATATTAATAGAATGTAAGTTAAGGACTATTAGAAATAATTGGCATGGAAATAGGTCAAACGCCTTGTATTTAGGCAGGAGAAAGGTCTTGATGAAACATTCAAAGGCTTGTTTTGGATTTGATTTTTTCCCAGTAAAGTTTCCAACAACAACATGGACACGAGTTTAACTTCGAAGCCAGCCTAGAGTTACTCGAGTCGCAATCGTAACAACCTGAGAAGAGCCAAATGTTACAAACTGCAGTTATCACAAATGAAATATAGGAAGCACGCAAATAGCTATCAACAACATTTGCAAGATGTAATATTCTTCAACCACAAGCTAGGGTTCACAGTAGATGTTTCCAAATGGTCATTTTTGCCAAATAAAAAGAAACCTGTAGTAGATTGTATATTTTTTTGGGTACATGAATGCAGTAGTAGCTGCTATTAGGTAATCCCCCCATCTTTGGTAGCCACAATTTGACTTGTACTAAAGTCTACATGAGGAAGGAGCTGTTGCTCCAAACTGCACTAACAAATGAAATAACCTTCAACAATCAAAGAGTAAATAAAACAACAGCTGGTTCTTGTTCCAACCCTCTCATTTATACAAACAGACACTGAAACAATCACAAAATGTCTTATACACTTTCCAGTACCCAGACTTGGCGACGTGGAGATATTAAAACCCTTGGTCGGGACAACTCTTAAACGCACAACCACAACAGACAGATCGACTTCCGTGCATCAGGAGTCTGTTCATCCAGGTCATGATTCAGGAAGAGCCAAGGATCTTATAACTGAACTTTTACTGCAAAAGGAGATTCTACCAATGGTTTATTATATATTGGTGTATCAAATGTTGATTTATACATCGGCATGTCAGAGGATTGAGCATGCACATCTATTCTGCTTTGGAGTATTTGCTACCTGCTTCTCTGCAAAAAAAAGTACAATTTCCTATTAGTAAAGAATTAGAAGAAATAATATCAGGACTCACATCCACATGTAACAATGAATACCTTTCATATTGGAACACACTAGGGGAGTAACAAATAGCAGCAAAAGAATATATATAGATCAAAGGTTTTCCAAATCAAATGAGCAAAAAGGATCACCAGATGATGATAATGTAAGGATGCAAAAGAAACCTACCTTTCAGTTTACAATCCTAAATGACTTGTGAACAACACAAGAGGTGACGATGTTCAAGGATGTTTCTATATCCAAGTCGAGTACTTCTGAATACCAAATACTGGAAGGATAGAGTACTAAAAGATCAAATTGTTTATACAAACAATAACTCAAAAAGCACGATATGGCGTTCCATATATTTTATTATTTCTTCCACGTATTATTATTATTATTATTTTTTTAAATCAAACTTTCAGGTAACAAATCAATAATTAGGATGAGTGAAAACAAAATCATAATCTATAAAGCATGGAAACTCCAGAATCCCTGCAATGTCCATAAAGGGCACATACAGATGCCAAGATATATATTACAGCAATCCAAACTTTAGTGCCATATCCAAGTCACTGCATCTGCACACCATATCATGCCAACTTCATGTCCATACAACATAAATCACCACATATTTAGATAAATAATTGATCTTTGTTTGATGTCTTCTAGCAGAAAGGATACTGAACATATTCAATTCTGGACATGCAATTTCAAAATTTTGATGTATGAATGATGCATCCTATGCATAAGAATTGCAGTATGTAAGTTTAATGCCAGGAAGCAAAGACGCTGTCAAACATGTGCTACTGACCTTCAAGGTATCTCACCCTGTCCAATTCTTCAATGAACTAAAATTCCTTAACACATTTGAATTGTGAAACACTTGTTAGAGGCATGTACAATGAGGTTTGGACTTCATGGGGTCATATAGTTGTGCAATGGACCTTTTTAAACTAGGTTGCCTCAGGTGTCAAACCAAGATACACCAACGGAGAAAAATAGCAACATCACATATTTGGCTCGGACGACTGACACTGCCAAGCACTTGCAAAGACAGTGCACGTCTATTTTTCGTACTTCCCATTTTCCTTCATATCATCCTATGTTGCTATTGCTAAGCTATTTCTGAAGTGTTATTTTTCCTACTGAGTGATTTATGGTTCTATGGCTTTAAAATTATGGTTGTCTGGGTGTTTTGCAATTTTGGTGTTTGCTATAAGGGTAGGATGACTGATATTAAAACTATTGCATGCATGCATATTATAGTAGTTAAGAAGATTTTAGACTCAGTCAGTACGATGAGTTGCAACTTCACCAGATACTCTAAAAAGTACAGTCACAGTTCTACTATTTTCCTGTCCAAGCTTGGGAAATGAATATTCAAGAAAGAAAGAAAACATAGGATAGTAATACATAAAACTTCACAATTATGGTTTAACAAAAAATCAGTTTTACACTGGCAGGTAGGGGTGAGCAAATACCGACCGATACAGATTTTACCGATACAGAAAAATCGACCGAATACCGGTTAAAAATATCCCGAAAAATCGAACAGAAATTATGTACCGATATCGAATTCCAGAACCGAATAAAATATGGTATAATAGAAATGGTAACGGTTTGAGTGTAGTACCATACCGAAAATACCGAATCGAACTGATCACATACACACACACACATATATATATACTTTTTTAATGTTGTTCGTGATTAATTTTATACTATCATTTTTATTTTTATTTTTGTTTTAATCAGTTTCTTAGAACTTAGAATGTATTTTAGTGGACTTGAAGTTATGTTAAGAACGCTAAGAATTGAGTTTTTGATCTTTTGAGCTTATGTTTTTGTGTCATCACAAAATTTTGAAGTAGATTTTGGTTACTTAAACTTATACTAAAGATTAAACTTATTGACTATGTTTGACCTTTTAAGCTCATTTTTAGATGTTCGTGACTTGTTACATATTGTTCTAATAATTTTGATTAATTGTTTGGTTGGTAGAGGCTTGACTTTGAAATTTAATGCTTCCAAAAAACTAAAAAAATATTATAGGTTAAGAGGTTATACAATATTAAGTGTGTTGATTGATCAAATGTTAATTGGTAAAATACCGATACCGAACAAAAACCGACCGAATACCGATTTAACCAAAACATAAAAAACCGATTCTAAATGCTATGGTATTGGTATTGATTTTTTAAATACCGATTTAAAAATATATCGAAAAGTTTGACCAAATACCGACCGATTATACCGACGCTCGCCCCTACTGGCAGGTTTTTTTGAAATATTTAAGCACATAAAACCTAATTAATGAACTTATGAACTTATTAAAAATGCCAGATGAACCTATTCCTAGTAACTTCAACATCATTTCAGCTAAGGGCAAAGATAAACTTTTAGATTGCATCAAATTTGTTTCAGGTATTGTCCGGATCAAAGACAATGGAGATGGAATTCTTCGGGGGAATACTTGGTCAAGTCAATGTACAAAAGACTACACAAAACTGGATCTTTGTGGTCCTCTGCTAAGTTGATTTGGAAAACATCCGTGCCTCAGAAAGTGAAGATTCTTGTGTGACTCATCTTATTAAAAAAATTGTTTGTTAATCTTCAAAAATAGATTTGTATCTTTGCAATAGGTGTTCAATAAGCCTATGACATGAGGGATCCGTTTCACACATCTATATTGGTTGATGTTCACCTCTCAACTTTAGACTCGAAGTATATGAAGTTGTTGGGGTTAGTTGTTCTGCTCATAATCTCTATGATTCTTTGAAACTAGGGATGGCAACGGGGCGGATAGGGGTCGGGGACCATATCCTCCATCTCCGTCCCCAAATAGTGTTTGAATCCCCATCCCCGTCTCCGTTCTCCGTCGGATTCAATTTTGTATCCCCATCTCCATCCCCGTTAAACAATGCATTTCTCATCCCCGCCAATTAGCACTTTCGGGGCCGGGTTTTCTCGTCTCCGTCTCTCGTTCGATTAACAAATTTTTATGTACATTATAAGCTTTGAAAAATTATTTTCATTCAAAAAAAATTACAAGGCATGTTAATAATGGTTTTCATAAAATAAATATATATACTACTAAATAGATCAAGAGAGCATATCATTTCCAATGGGTTGCACATATGGATATGGGTATAAGTAACCGGGGTCGAAGATTTATCGGGGCGGGGAGTACTATACCCATACCGGTCCCCGAACCTGATCGGAGAATTTTTTTTAATCCCCATCCCTATTCCCGTTTTTAAATCTCCAAACCTGTCCCCATCGGCTAAAAAAATCGGATCCCCGTCGTATTTGGGAGGATATTGCCATCCCTATTTGAAACTACTAAGGTAGTGTTTGTTACACGGATTGTAATATAGCCGGGAATTCTATACTCCTAGGAATAAAATTCATGGGCATCAAATTCATTGGAAAATTGTATTATTATATTTGGTAAATACATGATATTTCTGGGAATATATATTTTCACGTTTGAGAAAATAAAAGTTTTGATAACGTAATAATAATATATTTAGTACTCATGTCTTTATATCAAGAATAATTTGTTATAGTCTAGTTGGTTAGGATGGTAGACTCCCGTCCAGAAGACCATAGGATGAAATAATGGCAAACATCATTTTTTTTTTATTAACATGAATTAACTTTTATGTGGACCTCAATAACCCAGCCAGAAACCATACCCGAACAAGACCCTTCCAACCCGAACCTTACTAGACTTGACCCGAACCCATTCTGACCCGAATATAATCCAACTTGAACCCTACTAGACCCAAAATGAACCCAATCGACCTGCCAACCCGACCGAGCCCTACCAGACCCGACTCAAACCCAATTTACCCGAACCAGATCCAACCCGAACCCAATATGACCCGAACCAGACCCGACCTCAATACAAGTTGACCCGAACCAGACCCGACTTCAATATAAGTTGACCCAAACACAACCCCGAGCCAACTTACACAAATGTGACCCAAAATAATTGTATCCCATGGGAAATAAGATTACTTACCTATTTGATAGGGTATAGCCATCCTACATTTATAAGAAAATGAAATTCTCAGGAATTAAAAATGTCTGGATTTTTTTTGTATAACACAAACAATGTAGTAATCATTTACCAATCCTTATATTTCCAAGAATAAAAAAATTCCCTTGTACCAAACACACCCTAAGAGACTCATATCATTCAGCTAAAAGGAAGATGCAAAGTGATTGTCATTATGACTTTAATTTGGTGCATTTGGAGTAGAGAAACCATAGGGTTTTTGATGATATCGATGTTTGTCTGGATGCTATCATAATTTTTTTTTTTTTGACTATTTTAACTTTTGGTCGGGTGAAGCCTCTAAACTTAAAAAGTATATGATGAGGACCACTAATGTTGGATCAATTGCTAATCTAATGCTCACTGGGTAATGGTTAATTGATTCTCTTCAAGATTTACATGTGCTTATCATGAAGCAAAAATGGTTATCTAAATCTAAAGACATGCTCACTATTCTTAGAACCTCAAGGAAGTTCTTCTTATGCTTTTCCATTTGTTTCGGATTTGACATCAATGTAGTATTTAAGTGCTTAACTTGTATTATTGGCTACTTGTATCCAATATTTTACCTTATGCTTTATCTTAAAAATTTTGGTTGGGATCTCCTTGATCACATCCTTTATCTTAAAAAACGCCAATCATAAAGTCTTCTTTAAATTTATGCCTCATCTAGAGAGTAAACAAACAAGTGTCATATATGACATGATGCACAGATATCCATGTTATATTGCATATGAAACCATAGTTGCAACCTGACCTCCCCCATTTACCATCTGCTACTAGGTAAACATTCTTACATCAATATCCTACCATATTTAATCATTCTCCACTACATACAATTTCATACACAACTTAGTTTTCAGGATCCAACCCAATGCATGAGAAACTTGTTAGACTTTTAGGCAGCTAGAACTAAAAAGCTCCTACTGGCTTGGTCGCTCCAGAAACTATGATTCTAAACAGTACGGATACTCCTTCAGAGGTCCATGTCTGACATGTAACTACCGCAATACTTTCTCGATACTAATGTCAAATATGAACCTCACATGTCTAGGTTCCAAAGGGGCTCAAAATATGGTTGGAAATGATTTAGCATGGTCGTAGTGTTGTGAAACATAATCGGGATTTGGATAGTAGCATCTCTCAAGAAGTGGATCCTTTCTGAAACTTGTTGGAAACCTAGCTATTATGCAAAACATGCATAAATGTTGATTTTATTACGATCTAATACAAATAATATGTATATAGATAGATATAGCTATGTTCACGCCAAAGCCGTAGTCTATTTTTTTTAAATGTTGTATTCTGAATTATCTTCGTGTCTGTATTCAAAATATGGATCCATGACTATGAAACCTAGGATCACACAATTAGAAGGAAAAAAAATGGATCATGAATGAACATCTTCTTAGAGACATCTCCTCTGAAGGGTAACCTACCTGACAGACAAGCCCAATTTCCACATTTGACCACAATTACAAATAAAGCTTACTTTAAGCAATTGTCCAGCTATTCTATTAACCACACTTTAGATTTCAAGGTAGCTACTACATTTTGCATCAAAATTTTGACAAAATCGAGCTTCAAGCAATGCTACTTGCAAAAGCTACATGGGCATGAAGTCTCTGGAAGAATCAGACAAAGGAACCATATAAACTTTTCAAGGACAACATATGACATATATGTTTGTAAGTAGGACAAATATGTGTAACTAAAGCAATATATATATATATATATATATATAGCTTTATTTTATCAAAGGTTGACTTGACACCTTACAATTAGAAGTGGCAAATGTTGCAACATGGTGTTGTTATTGTCATGGTTAACTATAATGTAACCATGAGTTGTCATCAAGATCCCCAGTATCCAAGTATGGGAACTTGAAAAGCGATGAGCAACATTGGATATTCTACCAATTAACTGAAATTGAAGTTAGATAAGTTTTCACCATTTTTTTCTTCTCATTTTTGATATATCAATATATTTACAATAATCAATATAGATAAGACCACATGCTGAACTTGTTCAAATGGAAGAAATTTTAGCTGCATAATCAGAACGAACGCCAAACCAACTTTTAACTAGAAATATTATTCACAAACACAATAATCCAAAGAAAGAAAAAGTGAAACATAGTACCATTTTTTTTGTCATATACAGGAGGCCGCACAACGACATGCATTGTTATTACACCACCTGGATGTTCTCCAACAGGCACCCTGGATTCTGCAAGAGTGCGATTATTCTCTAGTATTTTTCCGGCATTGATGAGCTTCACATCATTTATTGTTTTTGGAGCAATTTCTTTGTCTATAAATAGGGAATGCAACAAAGTACTTCATCAATACCTCTTTAAAGTCAAATAAGAATAAACCAATACCATGGTTAATATTAAGAGATATAACTGTCTAAAAGTTTTAAAAAATGCCTATTGATTCAGTTTTTACAGGCACCTTACCAATGTTGGAGATCACTTAAAATATTTCAAATCCAACAGAAGTCACTGAGAAACAATACTCAAAAGGCATATTTTTGCAAGGGAAACTAATTACTGTTGTTTTAATCAAACACAAAAGAAGCCATGGAATGAAACATAAACTAATTTCATTTGGCCCGATGCTCAATTTTCTACATATTTTTTCTAGAATATAAATTAAAGATATTAAAAAACACTCGTAAGTCCTAACTCAAGTAGAGAAAACTATGATGCTCTAAAACTGAAAGAAAACAAGACAAAATTCAATACTTCTAAAAGAATAGTACTGTTGAGAACTAATAAGGGATTTAGTCCCACATTGGAAAATGTAATATTAAGAGGAACTAACTCCCTATAAGTAGTTGAGTAGCCCATCAATAAAATACACAACAATTATTCTCAACATGGTATCAGAGCCATAACGGAGAAAGAAAAAAAAAAAATTTCTCCCCCCCCTTTCCCCACCGACAGTCCCCCCCCCCTCCCCCCTTTCCCCACCGGCAGTCCCCCCCCCCCTCCCCCACCCCCACCCCCACCCCGGCAGTCCCCCCCCCCCACCACCACCGATGCCCCCCCCCCCCCCCCCCCCCCGCCGGCAGTTCCCCCCCCCCCCCCCACCACCACCGATGCCCCCCCCCCCCCCGGCAGTCCCCCGCCCCCAGACGCCCTGACACCCCGCCCCCCCTCCTTTTTTTTTCTTTTCGAAAAAAAAAATCCTAATTTTGAGAGAGAGATTATGTGGGTAGTTTTTCGACGACAGATGGCTGTCAAATGCTTTATTTGCACCTTCTGTTCCTAGATTACGTCCTTCGGAACAACAAATGCTTTATTTGTTTTCCGTTCTCGATCTGCAAATTAGGATCTCCATGCGCGCGCTGGTGTTGGCCATGTTAACCGCGCATTCGTAAGGTCTCTGTTGACGACTTTACACGAAGCCGACGATGACGAAGCCGACGATGACGACGAAGCCGACGATGACGACGAATCACAGTTGAAGACGTCATGGATTCGATCAGTGGTAAACTGACAACAGACGAGATGAAGGCCTTGGTTGATGATATTTTATCAAAGAGATTAACCGAGGCGACCCCACGTGTGATCCATACTGATGTGGATCCGTCACCCTACAAAATGGGGAAGCTGGACAAGCTGGAGACGAAGTTGGAAGGAACGTCCAATTACTTGAAATGGTCACGACAGGCCATGTGGCTTGGTTGGCTACGTCAATGGCCAAACCAAGGCGCCAGATGATCCCTCCTCCAAGGAGTTTGCTATTTGGGAGATTGTCAACAATGTTGTGGCTGGATGGTTGACGGCTTCCTTGACCGACCAGGTGTCGGACAATGTCGAGGCGATGGAGACTGCTGCTGATATATGGCAGACTTTGAAGGATATGTACTCAGGCTCGGGCAATCATATGCGGGTCTTCCAACTGCAGGATGAACTTGATAGGGTGGCCCAGGACGACCGCACCATCTCTGAGTATGCAGCACTGTTAAAGAAGTAATGGTCTGATCTGGATCACTATGATCCTCTTGGGATGGAAGATGCCCAGGTCGAATCAGCATTCGCGAAACATTTTCAAAAGTTATTGGATTATATTTCGCGTCAACGGATGATGAAGTTCTTGAAGGGTCTTAACCCTGTGTTTGAGCATAGAAGGAATGTCCTCCTAGCACAGCCCATGCTTCCATCCTTAGAAGACGTCATACCTGCCCTGGCACAAGAAGAGGCTCGCTTAAAGTTGATGCCCAACAAGGGCTCTTTCCAGGGGGAGCAAGCCGCTGTTGAAAAGTCTGCGCTTGCCGCCTTCAATCAGCCTCCCTCTGTGGCCGGTGTTTGCCACAACTGTGGTGACTCAGGGCATTACATCAGGTTTTGTCCAAAACCCCTGCACAGTCATTCAAGTGATCGTGGACGGGGCCGCGGCGGACGTCGTGGTGGTAGAGACGGTTATGCTGGTAGAAGAAAAAATTATTCTGGAGGACACAAAGCTAATCTGGCGAAAGAAGGGGGCGACATTCACATGGATGAGTTAACCCCTCTTGAGAAGGAGTTCCTTGCGAAGTTACGCAGCACGAAGCTGGGTTCGGACGGCAGCCATGGGGCGTCATCTAGGGGTGAGCAACGGTTCGGTTCGGTTCAAACCGAACCGTATATATGAAAACCGAAATAATCGTAAACCGTATTTCTCAAAACCGAAAACCGAACCGTTTTTATAAAACCGAACAAAACCGAACCGAATTAATTCGGTTCGGTTTTCGGTCGGTTCGATTTCATGGGCCAATGTGTCGAACCTTTAATTTTTTAGCAAAATATGCCTATTTAAATAACAATTTATTTTAAAAATATGGTATTATTGTATTAATGAATTATATATTACATAGTGTGAAAAATATCAATATATATATAGATTGAGGGTAGAGAGAGAGTGCTCAAAAAAGTACCGACAGAGAATAAGAGGAGAGTGCTCTCGGCTAAGGGTTACAAAACATTAGTATATGTAGATTGAGGATAGTTTAATAAATTATTAAATCTAAATCGGTTTTCGGTTCGGATCGGTTATCCGGATCAAGAACCGAAAACCGAACCGTTATTTTAAAATTTTAAATTTCCAAACCGAAAACCGAACCGATAACCGAAAAGCCGAACCGTTTGTCGTATTTCGGTTCGGTTCGGTTTTCGGTTTTCAATCGTTATATGCTCACCCCTAGCGTCATCTACCTCGGGGGACCACATCACTTGCTTTGCCCAAACCGGCACAGGTATACCTGCGCGTGCTCTTGCAGCAGCTG
Source organism: Iris pallida (assembly GCA_029216955.1). Taxonomy (NCBI): domain Eukaryota; kingdom Viridiplantae; phylum Streptophyta; class Magnoliopsida; order Asparagales; family Iridaceae; genus Iris; species Iris pallida. The sequence continues at coordinate 5,381,722 of JANAVB010037619.1, forward strand.
TTCACCAACCAGGTTGGATTATGGACTCTGGGACATCTCGCCATGTCACGGGGTCCCGCGGTGAGTTCCAGGACTATACTCACCTACCGACGCCGGAGAGCATTCAGACTGCTGATGGTAACTCCAGCCCTGTTCTGGGTACAGACATTGTCACATGCACCCCTTCTCTCACTCTCACCAATGTCTTACATGCTCCGTCTTTTCCTATCAATCTTCTTTCTATTAGTGCCATTATTCTTGATCTTAACTGTACTGTTTTCTTTGACATTTTTACGGTGACCTTTCAGGAGAAGGGAACAGGACGACGACTAGGGACTGGCACATGGCATAAGGGGCTGTGGTACTTGGACAGGACTGGACTGGACAAAGCATTGGCATCTCTGGTAGCCGACACACCACTGGCAGATACACGACGCAGTGTAGAAGATGAATTGCTACTCCACCACCAGCGTGTCGGTCATTCTTCTTTTAAAGTTATTAGTCGCATGTATCCGTCCTTATACCAAAGGGCTAATAAGGAGAAGTTATTTTGTCATGCTTGTGAGTTGGGTAAACATACCAGAAGCACATATGTGAGTTCCGGTAGTAGAAGTTCGGCTGCATTTGATATGATACATTCGGACATATGGGGCCCTTGTCCTACAACCGGTATTACCGGTTTTCGATGGTTCGTCACTTTTATTGATTGTTATACTCGCGTGACATGGGTGTACCTTATGAAGAATAAAAGTGACTTCTTTGAGGCGTTTTGCGACTTTCATCGTCGGGTAGAAACTCAATATGGCACTAAGATTAAGTGCTTACGGTCTGACAATGGGACGGAGTATACAAATAAGACGGTTGTTGAGTATTTATCCACTCATGGCATACTACACTAAACTTCTTGTGCCTATACACCGGCACAAAATGGTGTGGCCGAACGGAAGAACAGACACCTGCTGGAGGTCGCACGGACGATGATGCTGGCTATGAATGTTCCGAAACACTTATGGGGACAGGCGGTGTTAACGGCATCTTATCTCATCAACAGAATGCCATCTCAGGTATTGGACTGGAAGACACCGTTGGAGGTGCTTACTGGTGCTACCACGTACACTGTTCCACCAAAAGTATTTGGGTGTGTCTGTTTTGTCCAAGATAATAGGCCAGGAGTTGGCAAACTGGATCCTAGAGCGGTTAAATGTGTCTTTGTTGGGTACACGGCAACTCAGAAGGGATACGCATGTTGGAGCCCAGTTGAGCGAAAGATGTTTGTGAGCATGGACGTTACCTTCAGAGAACTAGAACCATATTATAGTTCAGATGACGGTTCGGCATTTGTTGACACACCTAACACAGCGGATGTTAGATGTGAGGGGGAGAAATTAAGCCCATCTGTGGTAGTCGGATCGGTCCCATGCCCGGTCGTAGAAAACTGGACGAAAGGGGAAGAAAGCAGTGACTCCGATACAGAAGATGAAGAAGATACATATGTTAAACAGGGGGAGCAGCAGACAATGGAAAAGGAGCTCCAAGTCTACAGAAGGAGACAGTACAAGTCCAGTATCGTGTCTGTACCGTGCCCTGTGCCTTCTGTACCAAGTCCCTCGTATACTCCTGCTCCAACTCTTGAAGATGTTGCCCCCGCACATAATCAATCTGATTCTGATGCGGATCTCTCTGACTCTGATGGTATGATCTCTCCACCACCTATTGCTCCCTTAAGGAGATCTTCTCGCATCAATGCGGATAAGGCTCCTAGTCATTTTGATGATTATGAACATGATATTGCCAATTACCTGTCTTATTCTAATATTTCTTCGAATTATCGAGCCTTCATTGCATCATTAGACTCTACTTCGTTGCGCAAAAGTTGGCAGGAAGCAAACAAAGATCCAAGGTGGAAAGCTGCGATGATGGAAGAACTTAGGGCACTGGAAAAAAAATAAGACGTGGGAGCTGGTTCCATTACCCAAAGGGAAGAAAACTGTGGGATGCAAATGGGTGTACACAGTAAAGAAGACGTCAGAAGGAAAGGTGGAACGATACAAGGCGATATTGGTTGCAAAGGGATACACACAATCATATGGCATCGACTATGATGAGACGTTTGCTCCAGTAGGGAAAATGAGCACCGTAAAGACTCTAGTCTCCATTGCAGCAAACTATGGGTAGAAGCTATACCAATTAGATGTGAAGAATGCCTTTCTCCATGGGGACCTACAAGAAGAAGTGTACATGGAACTCCCGCTAGGGTGCTATGCTACAGAATCAGACGGAGGAACGTCGCATGGAAAAGTGTGCAAACTAAAGAAGTCGCTATATGGGCTCAAGCAATCTCCTCGAGCCTGGTTTGACAGATTCAGAAACGCCGTTACAGGCATGGGATACTATCAAGCAAATGCAGATCATACGGTCTTTTTTCAGCATGCAAAAGGCCACATCACTATACTTGCTGTATACGTGGATGATATAGTAATCACAGGTAATGATGAAGCCGAGATTGCTAAGCTGAAGTCAAAACTCGCGAAGGAGTTCGAAGTGAAGGATCTAGGAGCGATGAGGTACTTTCTAGGTATCGAGGTGTGTGAAGACGAACAAGGAATTGTTCTCTCACAGAGAAAATACACACTAGATCTGCTGAAGGAGACAGGGATGCTGGGATGCAAAGCTGCAGTCACTCCAATTGACCAGAAGTGCAAGTTGGGAGCAGAAACAGGAGAGCCAGTTGATCGTGAAAGATATCAACGACTTGTAGGGAAATTGATTTATCTGGGACACTCGTCCTGATATTTCATTTGTGGTGAGTGTAGTAAGTCGCTACATGCATGATCCAAGAACGGGTCATATGGATGCAGTATTTCAGATCTTGAGATATCTGAAAGGGACGCCGGGGAAAGGGCTATGGTTCAAGAAGAATGGATGTATAGAAGTTGAGGGATACTACGATGCAGACTGGGCAAGCTGCATAGACGATAGAAGGTCTACCATGGGATATTGTGTCTTTGTAGGAGGAAACTTGGTCTCATGGAGAAGCAAGAAACAGTCTGTGGTAGCACGGTCTACAGCTGAAGCAGAATACAGAGCAATGACTTTAGGAGTGTCGGAGTTGCTGTGGGTGAAAGCGTTGCTGACAGAGTTTAAGCTGGACAAGGGAGCACCATTACGTCTTCTGAGCGATAGTCAAGCTACAATAAGTATAGCTAACAATCCAGTTCCGCACGACAGAACGAAGCACATCGAGATCGATCGATTCTTCATCAAAGAAAAGCTGGAACAAGGGATACTGAAGATTGATCATGTTCGCTCAGAAGAACAAATGGCAGACTGTCTGACTAAGTGTCTTAGTTCAGTAAGTCTGTCGAAGCTATGTAACAAGATGGGAATGATTAATATCTATCGTCCATCTTGAGGGGGAGTGTTGAGAACTAATAAGGGATTTAGTCCCACATTGGAAAATGTAATATGAAGAGGAGCTAGACTCCCTATAAGTAGTTGAGTAGCCCATCAATAAAATACACACAACAATTATTCTCTACAAGTACAAACCAAGGTTACCTAGAATATAAAACATTATGGAACGAGGAATGAAAATGGGAACACGGTACGCCACTTGGCATTGAACGGGGGAATGGTGAGGGTAGGCTTCCTAGAAATTCGAATGCTTAGGTGGAACAAATGTGCAACTACTTCATTTATAGTAGGGATAGGTCTCTTGATTACCACAAATCATGCGCACGATATAATTTTCATCCACTAATGGTGTTGAATCATGTCCCTTCTGTAATCAAAACAACCAGAAGTGTGCAACTGTAGGTAATTTTGATTGGCTTGGTTCGAATTTCAGAACGCTACAGTTAGCATTCTGGAGAGGAAATGTTCTAAGATTCCGAATGAAATTCGCAGGGAACGCAAAATCGCTGGGTTTGAGAAATTTATGATAGCTCTGGTACAAACTTTGAATTTGTAACCCTCTTTCATGACAGCTTAGGACAAACCTTTGTGTTTTTAACAGTCAATGCCATGATAAGTACTAAGAACAATAAATTCACCAAAGCACAATACAATTAAGAGCTTCTAGTTTAGATAGCTATATTGGCGAAGAAAAATATAATAGAAAACTTATCCACTATATCAGTTTCCAAAGCCCTCTATAAAATAGCCACCAAGTTATATTCAAGCATTCCCCTTCACTTTTCCATCCCTCCTCTAACTAATGCAGACTCCTTTGTTTTCTTACCCTAACTTCCTGGATGCTACTTCACTTTGATTATTCTGCCTTGTCAGGGATTCTGAACTCTTTTTGAATGATTCATGCTTGAGATGAGCATGTTGACAAGGATGCATCTTAATACGAACAAAGGTAGTAGCAAGTCCCAGGCAATTGTTCATATGATTTTGTTTGGTATCACCAGATTACATTCATCATTCATGGTTATCCTTCAAAGCCAAGATCCGTTTAAATAAGTTCTCATTAAAATTGCACTTAATGTAGTTTCTTTATTTTGCACGACTTTGAACACCTAGTTTCAATACAAAAAGCTTGCTTTTATTAGCCCAAATCAAGGGGATAATGTCAAGTACTTGTGTTTCTTCGTTCTTATTTGCAAAGGAGCAAAGATTAATTTGATTGAATATATGGGATCACGGCATGATATTCTACTTTTATTCACTCTATGTTTCAAATATTTCTCCAAATAGTCCATTGCCACTGCAGTCCTCAACCAAAAACAATAATCCTATTGAGCGAATGGCAGGTTCCAGAACTACCTACCACAGGAACTCAGTTGCACCTTTTAATCTGAAGAATCTAAATCAATATACAAATCATTAAGTGTGACTTCGATATGAAATTCATATGTTGTTGCCGGATGGGAACGTATAGCTCGCGACTAAAGGGTATTGGTCGAGAACATACAAAACTCGAATTTCAAATTTCCAATGCCTCCTCCGGGTTAGTATTACTCCTATCCTTTGTTTCAATGTAAATAAATGACCAATGGTAATATTTTAAATTTACTAAAATCCTTACATGTTGATTTTACGGCAAATAAGTATTACTTATGTGATGCAGGTTACGCACACACAAAGGGATTCATGGCTCTGTATCTGGACAAAAGATATTGGTTGAGGGACTTTCAACATGGAGGTAGAGCTAGACAGGGCCGGCCCAGACGGTTGGGTTGCCCTAGTCGGAGCTAGATTTGGTTGCCCCTTGTCATACTCATAAAAAAGATATCAAAAAATTGACATATTCTAGTGACATCATGGATATCAGATTCCGAGTTCCTCCCCTTGAGCTACTTGAGTCATTTCTAATAGAAACTCAAAATATGGGTCTCGTGTGCTAGTTCAACTAACAAAGAGGAGTTGGGGTGGACCGCATAGGCTTTATTAGCGAAGAGGTGGGGATTTAGGGGTGGGGTAGAGAAGGGGGGTTGCCCTCACCAGGGGGGTTGCCCAAGCCCGTTGGCTTGTCCGGCTTACCCCAGGGCCGGCCCTGGTCAGCTAGAGATAGAGAGGAAAAGTTCAATCATGCTCACTTGCAACTAAGGAATATTATTGAGAGGACATTTAGAGTACTTAAGGCTAGGTTCTATGTATTGGAAAAGATGTATCCTTATGATTTTTCCACACAGAGAAGAATGGGTATAGTATGCATGGCTATTCCTGCGTCGATATACAATAGATGATTAATTATTCTCACAGTTTCAAGATATGAATGATGAAGTAGAAAATCAAAATGATGAACTGGAAGAAAGCGCGAACGAGAGTACTGCTCAAAAGCAAAATTATATGATTGGATTACAAAACCAAATTGTTGATGCAGTGAATGAAATGTTTCCAAATTGATATTATTTTAATACTTTAAAACTATAATTTTGTGTAAGACGAACTTCGAATTATGGAACACATTATATGTGTATTTGTTGAACTAAACATTTTGGTATTTGTAGTACAATATTTTGGCATGCATATGTTTGGATTGTCATCAATTATCCATGTTTTGTATGAGAGGACATAATGGTATAATAGCACTTATAAGTGCAAAAAAAAGAACATCAAACTCACTTACAAGTGGAAAAAAAAATCACTTGCAAGTGGAAAAGAAAAAGAATATGTTTTATAAGGGCACTTAAAAGTGAAATGGAGTAAGTGGCACTTATAAGTGACCCTCCCTTATAAGTGGAAAAAAAAACACCCCCTTATCCTATCCTTCAATAAACTGCCACATCAAACATCTCTCGCTAAAGACATAAATAAAACGATAAGCACACAATTGCTTTTTCAACCCAAAATCCGGGTCACAAACAATCATCCATGTCGAAACACAACACACACATAAAGATGATAAACTCTTCCTAAATACCAATTGTTCTTCTTTTATGATTAAAAGTCCTCTTCAAATTATTAGTTAACACATGAACAATAATATATCAATAATCTACTACAAAAATATCATATTTCCAAGTTACTTAGAGAATCTCCAACCCTATTGTCTTGTAATGTGTTGTGATTCTTATGTGGCATGAGGCACAAGACAATATCTTTCATAGGTGGCAAGAGTATATTCACAAAAGACAATGAAGTAGAAAAGTCTTCTCCAATGCAAAAGTATAGAGAGAGAATAAATAAATAAATAAATTTCCCAACTTCCAAGACAACTTCTCGTCTTCTTCCTTTTTCTTCTGAATATTTTCATCCATAATTGATGATGTGGAGGTAAATTCATTGTCAAGTACATTGTCTAGAATTAGCCAACCAACTTAACAATGTCTTTGCTATGTCAGCTTCATAATTTATTTGACATTTGCATTGCTTGTCATTCCTGTGGCAATTTTTTTTTTTTCCAAACTCACAGTAGGGTTGGAAATGCTCTTACTAAACCAAACTTTATATATAAAATGAAAGGATCGAGGTGTTCTCACCTTGGGGCCATCGCGACAGAATGGACTCCTTGAGAGATCCAACGGTGGAGGAAGGATCGTACTTGCTCGGGCCGATGTCGGTGCCATCGAAGAGCCTGAACTTGACCTCGACTAGATCATCCTCCGCCATCTAACAAAACCTATCCCCAACAAAAGAGCGCAAATTGAAGGAAGTACGCAACTACCAGTCCCACTCCCGCCCAATAATTCCACAGCAAGAACCCACAATCGCTCAAGAGCAAGGTCAAATTCCACGGCTTGTCGCCCCCTAAATCTACACAAATTCGTCAGGAAATCGACCTCAAACTCCTCCCAGAACAAGGAAAAGATCGTAAAGATTGGATTTTTATGGGTTGGAGAGCGTAAAGATTGGACTTTAACGGGTTGAGGAGGACAAAGACTGGAACTTTATGGACTGGAATAGGAATCCAGCTAGGAATTTTCCCAGCTCTGTTGAATTTTGGAGAGAGAGGGAGAAGAGAAGACCAGAGGTGTTGCTGTTGGTTTTTCTTTCCAAAGCCATCAAGCCTACAAGTATGAGTTTATATAATTTATATATTCATGCCGAATATGAGTGATCATTGTGAGAGAAATATAAAATTCTCACTAGGTAGCGAAAGATCAAATATAGACATCTCATTTTTTTAATATATTTATGTTTTTTTTTTTTTTTTTTTTTACATTTGAGTGAATATTTTTCCCACTAAGGCCTCATCTGGTTCGCGAAATCATCATGGTGGAAAAGAAAAGTAATTATTTTTCTGTTTGGGTGTCAAAGGAATTGAGAAGGAAAGAAAAGTGATTCTCAATGGAAGAAAAATTAGGAAAAAAAAGTGATCATATTCATCCAAGCATGAAATCACTTTTCCACATTAAAGTATTCACTTTCCTTTCCAAATTACTTGGTGTTTCCAAACATCGGAAATAAAAATCAATGAGAATTATAATTTTTCAAAGGAAAGAAAATGTCAAGGAATTGATTTCCTTTCCCTTCCATTCCAAGAACCAAACGAGACATAAAATATCATCATGTACTAATCTTTGTCTACCATTCCAAAATCCAAATATATCCATGCATTAAATATGACATTAATTTGTGCATGCATGGAGGGAGACGTACATGATGACATTTTAGGAGTACAAATAATGTTAAAACTGGAACAATTTTTGGAATTTGAATGTTAGATATACATTCAAATGTTAGATATACTTTTATCAGTATATTGATAACTATATATTTTACATTAATAAATATACATTATAAATAAAATATTATTTTATTTAATATGTTGATGAAAGTATTTATGTAAAATACACATATGTTATTATGTGTCACTAGAATACATATTAACATAACCCATAATTTTTTTTTTATAAAAGAGAACACAAAATAGAATCTATTGTTATCCAACCAGTATAAGTGTTTCACTTCTCCTTTCTTATTTTAGTATTTCTTGGTAGTATTTCCTAAGTTAGAAAATTAAATTATTGTGTTTCTAAGCTATTGTTGTTGGATTGTTATTAGAAGAGTAATTATCCCACTCCCTTCTTGTTGTGGTTTGTTTTTATAGTGAAATATTATAACTTATTTTTCTAAAAAAAATATATTCTTTAAATAAAAGAAAAGATAATTGTAAAACTATATATTTGTACTTAATCATAGGGTTAACTAATATTTGTTTTACTTAGATTTTTTTCTTTCAAGTGAGTAGAAAGAAGAGTTTGAATAACTTTTGCCATTATATTAGTCGTTTTTAAATTAGGATAAAATAATTTTCTAAAAATTAGGATTTTCTTTTTTAATTACTCACACATCCACCTATACTTTTTTTTGTATTAGAAATAGCCTTTTATAAAAAAAGAAATTCTTTTGTCGAACGTGTTTTAAATAACTCTCGATAATCTACAATCAATAAGGTGGCACATCGTGCTTGATCCAATGTTTGCCCGTAAATCTAGAGAAGGAATAAATATGGAAAAAGATGGCTATATGACAAATCAAAAGATGCTCCCAAATGAAATAAATTTGCAGGTTTTAGTGTTCAAATGACATAGTACATTCTGACGGGCAGGGGCGGGCTTGGCCCAGGGCAGGCCGGACGACGGCCCAGGACCCCCTGACGAAATGGGGCACCAACATGGAACTGTCTATAATAGAAGTAGTATGTATCATGTGCTTTTTTTTAACAAAAAGCATTGTGGTGTATTGATTATAATGCTAGACTTATATTTAAAAGGTACTTGGTTCAAATCATTACTATAACAATTTTTTGTTTTATTTATACTTTTTTTTGACTTTATGTATGGGTGGCCCATTTTGGAAGTTTTATGTGCCTTTATGTATGGGTGGTGTATGTGCCTTTTTTTTTTTCCTTTCAATAAATAAATAAATAAATAAATATTTTGGTGTAGAGGTTTTAATGCTAGACTTATATTTAAGAGGTTCATGATTCAAATCTTGACTACAACAAAATTTTGTTTTATTTATACTTTATTTTACTTTATGTTGGGGGGGCCAATTTTGAAAGTTTTGCCTCGGACCTCCAACATCTCAGGGCCGGCCCTGCTGACTAAGGTACATTGGATCCCATAAAGAAATTGATTATAATTTCAGATTTCTTTCCACACAAACCCTTAGTTGATCCGAAGAAAAGCTAGTTTTGTTATGGTTCACGTTTCCCTCACTATAAACATGTTTCACCACTTGACACTTCCAACTAAAAAATCACATATTGTACTTGTAATATAAAAACAAAAATTTGGTTGGTGATTATAAAATTAGACTTACCTTTCATTTGGAGTCCATTTGGTATCAAATTTAAGGAACGAGCCAAACAATTTTTATTCTAAATGTACTCTTTTTTTTATACGTCTCATTTATTTGGGGACTCAAATTGAGTTCTACGAAATACTAGTCTAACAAACAGCCAAAAAATAAACGTTTTGACAAAATAACACAAAATACAACCGTAGTTCAAATGAGTCTTTATGCATAACCCAACCATACTCCCATTATTGGGTCCATTCGTGGAGTAATCAGTCGTTATCAAGCATCCATTTTTAGTGGGGGTGCCGCACCAAAGCAAGGTGATTAATAGATGCCAAGATTCATTTGGGCGATATTGATCAGAATCCACAGCAATCTAAGGGCACAAGGAAGTATCCAAGTTGGCTAATTGTGACAATGACTCAAATTGGACCACCAACATGTCACTGATATCCGAAAATTCAAAATCATAATGTCGGCAGTGACGTATCTACATGGTCCCTAGAGGCCACGACTGCATCCCCTCGAATTTTAAATTTATTTAGGATATTTAGACTTTGGATCTCAAATAAGTTTTAAAATTTATATTTATGTCTCTATATTATACATAATTAGTGTTTGAATATAAAAAGTGTCATTAGTGTCTCAAAGTCAAAAGTGTCACCAAATGTCACTAATTATTTTTGGTGACACTTTTAAAATCCAAACACTAATTATGTATAATATAGAGACCTAAACACAAATTTCAGAACTTATTTGAGATCCAAAGTCTAAATATCCTTATTTATTTATATAATTATTATTTTTTTAAAACAAATCGAATAAATAATTATTTAAGGCCCAGAGCATGATACAGCTGCACTAGACAAGATTAGTTCATCAGCCAGTTGCTAATTAATTACAAAGGTGGATGACAAAAGTAGAGCATAATCTGTTAACAATAGTAGGTTCTGTTTGTGGTCAGCTGACTACTTATTCTTTAGGATTTGTGACGTTTTGTATGTCGCTATTCCTCTCCAGTAATATCCGGATTAGGACGAACAAGTGACACCTAATGATATATTTAGTGACGCTTGGATAAAGTTTAGCAACATTTTTTGTGTTGCTAAACGTAGCTAAACGTCGCTAAATAGATGATTTTCTTCTTCTTCTACTACGGGAGAAGACAAAATGGAATGAACTCTCTTACATAAAACCTTTCGAAGAGGTAGCCGCCATATGAAGATTTGCACTCGCTATCTGGCGCCTGATGGTTTCATACAGTGACTTCGAAGAGAATTTTCCATTTTTAGTACAAGTCTAGATTAATTCATCAATGCCATCACCCTCTCTTAGGGGGCGTTTGGTATGCGGAATACTATATAGCCGGGAATTCTATATTCCCGGGAATCAAATTCCAAGGAATTAAATTCCTTGGAAAATTACATTCCCATGTTTGGTGACAATATAAATATTCCCGGAAAAAAATAAAAAATAATAATAACGAAAAAAATGAACAAATATAAAAACCGGTAAAAACGACAAAAAACGGTAAAAACGAAAAAAAAGGTAAAAACGACAAAATAACAAAAAATGACAAAAACGATGAAAAACGACAAAAAATCGGTTAAAACGACAAAAATGACCAAAAAGCGACAAAAAATGTATAAACGACAAAAAATAACAAAAAAGGGTAAAAACGACAAAAATAACCAAAACACGACAAAAACGACATAAAATCGGTAAAAACGACAAAAAAAACCAAAATACGGCAAAAACGACAAAAAACAACAAAAAATCGATTAAAACGACAAAAAATCGGTTAAAAACGAAAAAAAAGGTTAAAAACAAAAAATAACAAAAAAATTGGTTAAAACGACAAAAAATAACCAAAAAGCGATAAAAACGAAAAACAATCGATAAAAACGGAAAAAAGGACAAAAAATCGGTTAAAACGACAAAAAATAACCAAAAAAACGACAAAAAAATCGGTAAAAGCGACAAAACATGACAAAAAAGCCATAAAATCAGTAAAAATGAACAAAAAGCGACAAAAACGACAAAAAAGACTAAAAATCGGTAAAAACAACAAAAAAAGCTAAAAAAAGACAAAAAATCGCTTAAAATGATAAAAATTGACAAAAAGCGACAAAAAGGACAAAAATTAGATAAAAACGACAAAAAATAATTAAAAAGTGACAAAAAAGACAAAAAATGGGTAAAAACGACAAAAAATGGCTTAAAACGACAAAAAATTGGTAAAATGACAAAAAGCGATAAAAACGACAAAAAATAATCAAAAAGTGACAAAAAAGACAAAAAATGGGTAAAAACGACAAAAAAATGGCTTAAAAACGACAAAAAATTGGTAAAAATGACAAAAAGCGATAAAAACGACAAAAAATAATCAAAAAGTGACAAAAAAAGACAAAAAATGGGTAAAACGGCAAAAAATTGCTTAAAACGACAAAAAATTGGTAAAAACGACAAAAAATGACAAAAAAGCGATAAAAACGACAAAAAAAAAGAAAGTGTTCAAAACTAATCAAAATTGATCAAAAAAGAAGCAAAAATTTAGGCAATTTTTTTTTGCCCTGGCAAAAAAAAAAAAAACCCACCTATTCTCAAGGGATAGAATTCTCATGTTTTGTGGGTAAACTATTTACCCGGGTATTTATAATTCCCGGAAATAAATTTTTTATAAGCCAAACAAACGTGGTAATAGATTCTCATCTTAAATTTTTCCGAAAAAAAATACCGCGTACCAAACGCCCCCTTAAGTTTATGTTTAAAATTGCTTGTGCTTCCATTGGGGAGAATAGAGAATGGATAGATCTGATTTCCATAACCAGAAGGTCAGGTCGATGAGATCACGAACTTTCTTTAGACCATTTGTAGTTATCAAGCCACATGAATCGACTCTATGTCCACCTGATGATGGAACCCAAGTTATTTGCAAGCTGAATTTGTAGAGTTAAATCAGTAGATTTAAGTGAATACTCAAATTTTCAATGTTTATCATTTGAAATGAGTGAAATTTCTCAGATAATTTTATTGATGGGCTCCTGCCACTACTTATAGAGAGTACACCTCCTCTTCACAATACAACTTCCGATGTGGGACTAAAGTCCCTTATTAGTTCTTAACACTCCCCCTCAAGATAGGCGATAGATATTAATCATCCCTATCTTATTACATAGCTTTGACAGACTCAATGAACTAAGACCCTTAGTCAGACAGTCTGCAACTTGTTCTTCTAAGCGAACATGGTCAATCTTCAGTATCCCTTGTTCCAGCTTCTCCTTGATGAAGAATCGATCGATCTCGATGTGCTTCATTCTGTCGTGCTGAACTGGATTGTTAGCTATACTTATTGCAGCTTGACTATCGCTCAGAAGACGTAATGGTGCTCCCTTGTCCAGCTTCAACTCTGTCAGCAGTGCTCTTACCCATAGCAACTCCGACACTCCCAGAGCTATTGTCCTGTATTCTGCTTCAGCTGTCGATCGTGCTACCACTGGCTGTTTCTTGCTTCTCTATGAGACTAGATTTCCTCCTACAAAAACACAGTACCCCGTGGTAGACCTTCTGTCGTCTATGCAGCTTGTCCAGTCTGCATCGCAGTATCCCTCAACCTCTATGTGTCCATTCTTCTTGAACCATAGTCCTTTTCCTGGCGTCCCTTTTAGATATCTCAAGATCTGAAACACTGCTTCCATATAACCCGTTCTTGGATCATGCATGTAGCGGCTCACTACACTCACCGCAAATAAGATATCCGGGCGAGTGTGCCCCAGATAAATCAATCTCCCTACAAGTCTTTGATACCTTTCACGATCAACAGGCTCTCATGCTTCTGCTCCCAGCTTGCACTTCTGGTCAATTGGAGTTACTGCTGCTTTGCATCCCAGCATCCCTGTCTCCTTTAGCAGATCTAGTGCGTATTTTCTCTGTGAGAGAACAATTCCCTGTTCGCCGTCACACACCTCGATACCCAGAAAATACCTCATAGCTCCTAAATCCTTCACCCCAAACTCCTTCGCAAGTTTTGACTTCAGCTTAGTAATCTCGACTTCATCATCACCAGTGATTATTATATCATCCACATATACAGCAAGTATAGTAATATGGCCTCTTGTATGCTGGAGAAAGACCGTATGATCTGCATTTGTTTGATGGTACCCCATGCCTGTAACAGCCTTTCTGAATCTGTCAAACCATGCTCGAGGAGATTGCTTGAGTCCGTATAGTGACTTCTTTAGTTTACACACTTTACCATACGACGTCCCTCCGTCTGATTCTGTCGCATAGCACCCTGGCGGGGGTTCCATGTATACTTCTTCTTGCAGGTCCCCATGGAGAAAGACATTTTTTACATCTAACTGGTATAGCTTTTACCCATAGTTTGCTGCAATGGAGACCAGAGTTCTTACCGTGCTCATTTTTGCTACTGGAGCAAACGTCTCATCATAGTCAATGCCATATGATTGTGTGTATCCTTTTGTAACCAATCTTGTCTTGTACCGCTCTACTTTTCCTTCTGGCGTCTCCTTTACTGTGTACACCCATTTGCATCCCACAACTTTCTTTCCTTTGGGTAATGGAACCAGCTTCCATGTCTTATTTTTCTCTAGTGCCCCAAATTCTTCCATTATTGCAGCTTTCCACCTTGGATTTTTCTTTGCTTCCTGCCAACACTTGGGCAAAGAAGTAGAGTCTAACGATGCAATGAAGGCTCGATAATTTGGAGAAATGTTAGAATAAGACAAGAAGTTGGCAATGTCATGTTCATAATCATCATAACGATGAGCCTTACCCGCATTGATGCGAGAAGATCTCCTTAAAGGAGCAATAAGTGGTGGAGAGGACATACCATCAGAGTCAGAGAGATCCGTATCGGAATCAGAGTGATTCAGTACGGGGGTAACAACTTCAAGAGCCGGGGCAGGAGTAGACGAGGGACTTGGTATGGTAGGCACTGGACTTGGTACAGTAGGCACTGACACTGGGCACGGCTTCTCTCCCTGCGTAACATATGTATCGTCTTCTTCATCGGAGTCACTGAAGTTGGAAGACCCGCATAGGGTTGCCCGAGCCTGAGTACATATCCTTCAAAGTCTGCCATATATCAGCGGCAGCCTCCATCGCCTCGACATTGCCCGACACCTGGTCGGTCAAGGAGGCTGTCAACCACCCAGCTACGACGTTGTTGACAATCTCCCAGATAGCAAACTCCTTTGAGGAGGGATCGGATGGCGCCTTCGTTTGGCCATTGACATAGCCAACTAAGCCACATCCCTTCAGCATCCGTATCGCCTGCCTCGACCACTTCAAGTAGTTGGACGTTCCTTCCAACTTTGTCTCCAGCTTTTTCAACTTTCCCATTTTGTAGGGTGACGGATCCACATCAGTATGGGTCACCCGTGGGGTTGCCTCGGTTAATCTCTTTGATAAGATCTCATCAACCAGGGCCTTCATCTTTTCTGCCGTCAGTTTACCACTGATAGAATCTATGGCGTCTTCAACTGTGAGTAGGGAGGTCTTGTTGTATCCCTAGTCGTCGTCCTCGTCGTCGTCTGCTAACTGCTGGGTGTCCTGATCTCGGGTGTCTATGTCATCGACTATAGAGACCAGGGGGAACAACAAGTGGCCTCCTCACATAAATTCTTCAGGCATACGAGCAATTAGAACCGCGTTATGATGACGAGGGTAGATAGTGCAAGCATAACCAATTGGACCGTGACTTCGTGTATGATCGATATTTCCAGAACTCCGAGTAGGAGCTGTGCAAAAATAACGAACTTTTGCAAGCACTTCCAAAGAAGGTACAAAAAACAAAAAGTCGGGGCGCTGCACAACAGTTCCGGGGGGAGGGGGGAGAAGGTCCGGGGGCGCTGCACAACAGGTCCAGGGGGGCAGGTCCGGGGCGCTGCACAGCAGTTCCGGAGGGGGCAGGTCCGGGTTGGGGGGGCGCTGGAATAGTAGATCGGGGTGGGGGTTGGCGTCAGGGAGGGAGGGGTGGTCCGGGGCGCTGCACCGCAGGTCCTAGGGGGGAAGGAGCTGGAATAGTGGATCGGGGGGTGGGGGGCTGGCGTCAGGGAGGGAGGTCAGGTCCGGGGCGCTGCACCGCAGGTCTGGGGGGGAGGAAGGAGCTGGAATAGTAGATGGGGGGGGGGTTTGGGGGGGCTGGCGTCAGGGAGGGAGGAAATTTTTTTTTGGGAACCTGGCTCTGATACCAAGTTGAAATGAGTGAAATTTCTTAGATGATTTTATTGATGGGCTCCTGCCACTACTTATAGAGAGTACACCTCTTCACAATACAACTTGGGGGTTTGGGGGGGCTGGCGTCAGGGAGGGAGGAATTTTTTTTTTGGGAACCTGGCTCTGATACCAAGTTGAAATGAGTGAAATTTCTCAGATGATTTTATTGATGGGCTCCTGCCACTACTTATAGAGAGTACACCTCTTCACAATACAACTTCCGATGTGGGACTAAAGTCCCTTTTTAGTTCTTAACATTATCCTTTGCCAGACCATGAAGCGATTGAGAATCTCATGAGTATAATGCAAGGACTGACTTGTTGCATAGCAAAAAACGAAGATAACATCCGCAAAAAGTAAATGAGATATAGATGGAGTGTGCCATTGATTCTCGCCCCTTGGAAAATATCATCTCTTTGGTAACAATGTAAGAGACGGGATAGGACTTATGTGCAAAGAATGAAAATATAGGGTGATAGGGTACATCCTTGGCGGATACCTTTACTAGATTTGAAATATCCTTTTGTTTTCCATTAATGAGAATAGAAAAGGAAGCAGTGGTAATACATTGCATAATCAAATTATTCGTATGTCCTTTGATGCCAAAGCTATTCAAACAATGTTTGATGAAACTCCATGATAGATGGTCGTATACTTTTGATATGTCTATTTTTAATGCAAATGTCTTCTTGTTTTTAGAGTAGAATTTCATGGCATGAACCAACTCTTGGGCGATTAGGACATTGTTTGTAATATGTCTACTAGGAATGAAATTATTTTGATTGGGGGTAATCAGTCTATCGATGAATGGTCGAAGACGAGAAGTGATGATTTTAGAAATGGTTTTGTAAGTTACATTACAAAAAGAAATTGGTCGAAAATCTGTTGGACTTCAGGACATTCTTTCTTTGGTATAAGGACAATGTGAGTATGGTTGATTATTGGTGACAATAAAAGCAGAAGAAAAGAAACTTTGAATGGTAGAGGAGAGTTAATTGCCAATTATATTCCAGCTTTTTGATAGACCATAAGGTCATGGAGAGAAGGTCTCATATTCTTAAGGAGAAAATTTGGGATGGGAAAACAATTCCCATGTTTGGTTTATCCTATTCAAATTTATGCCTAGGAATTAAGAATGCCAGGGTAAATTGTTTACCCATGAAATATAGGAAACCTATTCCTAAGCAAATAGGTGGTTATATTTTTTTCACCTGGGAATAAAATCAGCCAAAAACTTAACTTATTTACCATTTTGCTACTGATTTTTTTTAAAAATCTCGATACTTTCTCTCTCTCGCTCGGATCTCTCTCTCTCTCTCTCTCACGCTCTCATCTAGGTATGGATTTCTATTTATTCAAATTTTTTTTGGTTTTTTTGGGGTTTTTGTGTTAAATTTCTGTTAATTTTTTATGATGTTGTTTTGTTTGCTAGATAAATTATATATTGTGTTTAAATTTTGATTTTTTTTTTGGGATTTGGTGATTAGGTTTTGATTTGAGATTTGGGTATTTTTTTAGGGATTCGGGAGAGAAATTTTGGAGAATTAATTATAGATATGTTCGGGAGAGAAATTTTGGATAATTTTGGAGAATTAATTCGAAAAAAATTATATGTAGTGAAAAAGTGCAGAGAATTATTTGGAGAATTAATTCGAAAAAAATTATATGTAGAGAACAAGTGCAGATTTTTGAGGCATTTCGAAAAAAAATTACACAAATATTTGCACAAATATTTAGATTTACAAGTGCCCATGTAAATCTAAATTATCATACGTAGTGCTCAAGTAAATCTCTAGCTCATTTTCTATTTGAATATGATCTCAACAATTATATGTCGTGCTCAAGTAAATCTAACAAGTTTAGTTAACAAAAGATTTATTATATATATTTGTTTGTTTAGGTTAAATAATATGTTATTAATATGTTGTTTATTTTCAATATCAAAAAATGGACCGACTTTCTTTGACAAAAGATAGAAGGGTACTCATCTATTTGATAATTCAACTGGATATGATGGATCAATTGTTGTTACTGATGACTATGATATTTATTATGTTAATTTTAGAGCTAAAAGCTACAAGAAAGAGAAAATGGGAGGATGCTTACAAGAGGCATATAGTGAGACATGTCAACTTAAATAGAATAGTGTTTGAAAATGATCGATTGTGCATTGAGAACATCCGTATGGATCGGTCGAAGGACTTTCCACAATTTATGACATATGGTTAGAGAGACCGGTAGACTAGAACCAACTAAGAACATGGCAGTAGAAGAACAATTAGCTATCTTCTTGCATATATTGGCACATGACGTTAAGAATAGAATAATACAAAGACAACTCATGAGGTCGGGAGAGACTGTAAGTAGAGTTGTTAACAAAGTGTTGCTCTCTTTGTTACGATGTCAAGCACTTTTGTTAAAGCGACCAGAGCCAATCCCTGAAAATAGCACGGATGATCATTGAAAATATTTCAAGGTAATGTAATTGTACACTTATAATTTCTTTATTTTGATTTTCTTTGGGTTGTAGTAAATAACTGACTAGTTATTTAAATTATTAAGAATTGTCTTGGTGCCCTTTATGGGACTTATATCAAGGTCAATGTGCAAGAGGGTGATATACCTAGGTACCGTACAAGAAAAAATGAAATTGCGACAAATGTCTTGGGAGTTTGCTCTCCAGACATGCAATTTACTTATGTACTACCTGGATGGGAGGGTTCCACAGTTGATTCTAGGGTTCTCAGAGATGCTATTTCTAGGAGAAACGGGTTGGTGGTCCCTCGAGGTAAATTCTCTTATTGATATAGGTTGGTTGGTGATGAACTTTCAAAGTTTTAGCACTCACTTAGTTTTTTTGTTTAATCATAGGTTATTACTATTTATGTGATGCTGGGTATAGCAACAGTGAAGGATTTTTGACACCTTATAGAGGTGAGAGGTATCACTTGAAGTCATGGAAAACAGATCACTTGCCTGAAACACCTAGAGAATATTTCAACATGAGACACTCTCATGCTAGGAATGTGATAGAAAGAGCATTTGGTATGTTGAAAGGAAGATGGGCGATCCTTAGGAGCAAATCATATTATCCTGTCAAGACTCAATGTAGGATAATCATTGCTTGTTTTCTTCTATATAACCACATCCGACAACACATGTCCGTTGACCCATATGAAGAGGAAAAAAAGGAAGTTGATGTTCCAGAACGGTTGGAGGGGGAGAGGATTAGACTTGTCGAGAGCTCAAATGCTTGGAGTGCATGGAGGGATAACTTAGCACAAGAGCTTTTTAATAGTTAGAATGGAAATTGATATTTTTTTCTCGTTTCTCTTTGAAATGTGAATGTGGAAACTTGTAAATTTGAATGAACTATCAATTTGGATATGAGTATAATATTTTGTTAGTGCTGCTAATTTGATGGAATAGCTTTGCTTGATAGGTTTAATGTTATCAGAAAGAAAGATCAAGTTTAGTATCTGTGTGGTCTGTGTGCTCAAGTTTAATGCAATGCTTTCTCCTGCAATTGGCCACAGCACTGATGTTAGCATGAATAGAATTATATATTATTGGATGGCCTGTCACTGCTAACAAAGTGCATCTACTTGAAGGTTAGGAATCTACTTGAAGGTTAGGAATCTTGAATGTATAGTTTTTGGAGAAACAATGTATAGGTTTTTGCATAAATCCATAATGCATTAGCTTGCAATATATTACACGTTTTTATCCCAATGCCTGCTCTGTAATCTTCTAACTGCTTTTTAAATCTGTTTGAAATATAAGTATCATCTTTAGCAGTAATATCACTGATTGGTCTCATAATCCAATAATATACTTTTTTTTGTTATACTTTGATTGGTTTTGAGCCTTTAAAATTTCTATCTTAACATATTCCTAGATGTATCTGCAGGTATGTATGCAGTACTCCTTCTCAAAAGTCATTATCATATGAGCTATAGAATGTGAATATTGTGATTAAGTGAATAATTTTTTTGTTCATATCTAATTTATTTCTTATGGAATGTTGCATAGTTTGAAGCATGGAGACAAGATCATGGGATTATATCTACTGATTGCCTGAACTTATGATTGTGATTGGTTTAATAAATAGACCTATGAGCATTATAGTGATCCCTGATAGGAAATGTCTAGTAGGTTTTATATGTGAAACCATCAGTCTTACAACTTTACATATTTGTATTACTCTGTACTCTGCTAGTGATATGGTCTCATTTTTCCATTCTTTTTATGAAGATGGCTAGTTCTAAGCATCACTGGACTACGATTGAGGATGCTAAACTTGTTGAGTGTCTCATAGACTTAGTAAGTGATGGAAAGTGGAAGGCTGACAATGGCACTTTTAGGGCTGGATATGCTAAGCAATTGCAAGTTTGGCTGCATGAGAAACTGTCTGGTTGTTCACTACAAGCTTCACCCCACATAGAATCAAGAGTGAAGCATATGAAAAAACAATATTGTGCTATTGCAGAGATGTTGGGACCCAATGCTAGTGGGTTTGGATGGAATGACGAACTGAAATATGTAGTGTGTGACAAAGATGTTTTCCAAGATTGGGAGAAGGTAAACGCATGTCTTATTTTTTTTTTTCTTTATATATCATCTATTTGTTTGCTTGGGAATGTACATTTATTTGTTTGCATAACAAGCTCTTCTATTTGTTTGCTTGGGAATGTACATTTATTTTTTTGCATAACAAGCTCTTCTATTTGTTTGCTTGGGAATGTATATTTATTTATTTTCATAACAAGCTCTTCTATTTGTTTGCTTGGGAATGTACATTTATTTGTTACTGGAACTATTCTGACTCTTTGCGTTTGGATTATAGGGTCATCAATTGTTATAAGAAAAAAAATTGTTTATATATCATCAATTTCAATTACAGGAATTTTCAATGACTGAGAGCAGGCAATTGTTTATATATCATTTTCAATAACAGATAACACATTAATTGCTTATATATCATTTAAAGTAACATTTATTACAAGAATTTTTACTACATTTTTACTACATAATTATCCTCTGTTCATTTGTACATCATGGCAGCAGTAAACTTTGTGACAGGAGACAGATACTTGTGATAGGAATAAATTTGTTTGCTTGGGATATTTGTTTGCTTGGGATAGTCAATTAGATTGATAGGAATAAATTTGTGACAGGAGACAGATACTTGTGCTTTGTTAATAGTAATTCATCCTCATCATATGCATAAATTAATGTGTTATCTGTTAAGCAAGAAACACACTTTGATTGTTTACTTTGATTGCCATCTGCTAATAGTTAATTCATCCTCATCATATGCATATTGTCTTTTTAATGTTTTGCAGAGCCATCCTACTGCGAAGGGTTTGAGGAACAAGTCATTTTCATACTATGATGATTTGGATGCTATATTTGGTAAGAATAGGGCAAGGGGTGAAGCAGCTGAGGGCCCGGCTGATGCTGTTGAAGCAATGGAGGAGGAGGAGGCAACAAATGAGGTGGTTTATGGTTTAGATGACATCCAGGAAAATGCGGATGTTGATGAGAATATGACTCATTCATATGTACCTACTGGAGATGCTTCTAGTAGTGGTAGGAGGACGAGGAAAAGGACTAAGACAACTGAAAGTACTACCCTTGAAAGTCTTGTCGATGTAATGAAGGACATGGGTAAGTTGTATGGAGAAACATCTGCAAATGTGGCAAAAATTGCTAAATGTTTTGAGATAGAAGCGGAGTGGGGTTCAAGGAGACTCAATGTATTTGAGGAAGTATCCAAGGTAGAGGGGTTTAGCGATGCCGACATGCTAAGGGCGGGAGAGATATTGAGCAGGGATGCAGCTAGGGCCAATTACTTCTTCACATTGCCTTATGGATTGACGAAGCTCTACCTCCAGGGTTTACTTAGTAGTAATAATTGAGAGTAGTTCATTTATATCCTCTTGTTGGTTAGCTATGTGTGGATCTTTATGCTACTTATTTGTTGTTTGTATGAATTGTCTCACGTTATTTTGGTTTGTATCCACCTGAATTTGTAGACTTCTTTGTGAATTGTAGCTGCACAAGCCATACAATGGAAGTTCAATCTTTCCTACTTGGTACCTTTGGTTATTGCACAATCTCCTTGGTTCCTGCATTTACTTGTAGGTTATTTTGGATCTGTTGCTCTTGCCCTTGTTGGATATTGCTTTTTTAAGTTTTAGTTTGCTATTTATTTGGCCTTTGGAACAATAGCTGATGCACTTGATTGCTTATTTGCTACCATCTAGTATTAGCTATGGTTTAATTTGCTTCCATCCGTATTAGCTATTTATTGGCCTTTGGAACAATAGCTGCTGCACTTTGAAAATATTTTGAGTATGTGTTTTAATTTATTAGACTTTGACAATTTTACCTGCAATATTTTTATTTTTTTATTGGGTAGATACGAAAAAGATTGTCACCACTATAACATTTTTTTATATTTAAATATCTTTCCATGTGAGTTTGAGGAATAATATATTCCTAGGAATTTATTTATGGTACCAAACGTATGTATTATATATACCCGGGAATAAATTATATATACCCGGGAATATTATATTATGTGCCAAACGTGCTAATAAAGAATATCCGGGAATATGATGCCTTGGAATAAAATTCCTTGGAATATAGAATTCCTGGGTATTTAGTATTCCGCGTACCAAATGGCTCCTAATTGTAAATTCAATCTCTTATTGAGAAGGGATACTTCCAACTGCAAGATTATCCTCGTGACTGATTGAATTAGTAGAGACGATGAAGCTTGGATCGACTTAGAATAGACTCCTCTTCTTTAAATAGATCTTTGAAGTGGGATGTAATTGAAGTCGCTATAATTGGCATATCTGTGGGTCCATGAACCATCCTCTAATCGAAGTGCCCGAATTCAATTCCTTCTTTTCCGATTGTTACCTTTAGCACGAAAGTATTTAGTGTATTTGTCACCCTCTTTAATCCATCTACAATTGCTACGATGCCTTCAAAATGTTGTGAGAGAAGGTCATTCAGTTCATTCTCCAATATCCTTTCGTCCTGTAGTAAATTTTGTGTAGGATGTGAAGACTGAATTGTTGAAAAATAAACTTGATTTTGTAACCATATTTTTGAGCCCAACAAATCTAGTTGGTCCACTACTATTAGGTTTTGTTCATTAGGTCATTTTAGTTTTGAGTTTAGTCCATGTTCTAGGATGTAATGCCCTGCTCCGCGCGAGGCATTTGGGTGGTGTGTTAGATGCGATCAGAAAGTTGGACCGTGACTTGTGTTGGAATATCAAGAGATTTGAGATTGATGCAGTCTCTTTTAGCTGGCCGGATGGAATAAGTATTAGAATGTGGCTCGCTGGAGGAACTATGTCTAGTAAAAAATAGATGTGATCGAAACATGAAGACTTTTTATGCAAATGAGTGGAACTGTCCCTTCTCCTCTACTCCTTCATGCTTAATAAAATGAACTACTATGTTTATATGTTCTATCCCTTAACTGTGATGCTTGAAATGTTGCTAGATAATGATACCTATGTTGAACACTGTTGGAATGAATAACATTGAACTGCTAATGAGATTTGATGCCTGAAAATAAAATGATAATGCCCCTTATGTTTAATTATGTTGAAACAAATAAATCACTCAAATAATGAGATGCTACGTGAATGTTTCATGAGGAATGAACTGGCTATGCTATTGACACAAAGATATGAATGAAACACTTGAATCATGTACACTCTGTATAACTGTTGCATAGATATGAAATGTTGTATGTTCTTCTTATAATCAATGCAAATGAATGATATTGTTCCTATGAAATGAATGAGATACTACATGTCTCTTGAGAACTGAATGATGTGATAATGCTTTCAATGTGATTAGTTGATGCGATGAGAAATAAATGAATCAATGCTAATGAGAATGGTGAGGCTTGGGATCGCCGAGATCGCCAAGTGGTATGATGGTAAGGATGAAAATGATGAGTTGTTGAAGATGACGTGGATGAGAAGAAATGATGCACCGTTGACTTACTCACTTTTAATATTTTTACCATGCATTTATGTTCATGATCGAGTTGTACATGCATTTGCATGGCCATAGACAACTTGTATACAAGGTATTGTTTTCTCGAACGGTACCCGCTGCGGTGGGACCGATTCGGCCTAGGAGGAAATGCAGCGTTCTTTGGTGGCACGATTGGTATTGGGACATTCATTTCGGGCTCGCAACCTGGGTGAATGGCACGTCGCATAACCTTGAAGTCCTATATGACAAGTCCTAAATGGTGTTAACACCAGTGGTTAAGTAGTCAGGATGCATGCAAATGAATGTTTCGTGCAGGCAGAGTAAGTATATCACATAACCTATATTTGATATAGGTACGATGAGTCAGCTATCTGTAAGAAAATTACTTAAATGTGATATTTGTAGTATACATGTTAGCTCGATTTGACTGCTTAACATGCTAAACAAAATGATGCAACAATGTTGCCTTTTATGAGAATTCCTATAAAATGCTTAGCGTGATAACACCAAGTATGATAAAATGTTGCCTTACTATGAAACTGCTTAATCACGACATACATGCTAAACGATGCCTTTCGATGAATACTGCGATAATATGCTTAGCCTGTTAACTCAAATGCATGCTTAAATGATGCCTTTACATGAATACTACGAGAACAAGTTTACATGCTTTCCAATGAATACTGCTCATGAACTCTAAACTGATGTTAGGCCCAAATAGAAAGATCACTCTAATAATGCTTGCTCAGATGATTACTTAGTGTTGGTTTAGGCGAGTGGGCTGGTTTTTCTCGCTAGTACATAGATGATGTACTGACCCACGTTGTGGGCACTCTTTTTAGGTGCTCGTGCTTGGAAAGTTCTATACACGAAGATTGGCTTGATCGATCCCGCAACATCGAAGACTTATTGGACATGCAGAAGCTCTCCTTGTATAAGATGATATCTTCTATTTATAAAGGACATATTATATGGAACATATAATCAATTGTACCAGTGAGTTGTAAGCCAAGTCGGCATATCCAGTTGTAAAGTCTATGTATCATGTATCAAATGTAAGCCTTATGGCATGAGTTTCAGTTGGCTATCAAATGTACAGTGAGATGTGTGGTAAATTTTGCATTCTATTGCAAGCCTTGTACTCTATTTCCAAGTATCGATAAAGACAACTTATTTTTACATATCTCTGTGTGACTTCAAGTTATCTGCTTAATTCTGCCGCTATGAATCAATAATGTGTTCTATTCAATAAAGAAAGAATATTCTCATTATCTTTAATTTGTCTACTTCTGCCGCTGCTATGCGTTCCTATTTGAAAGTTATCAATTATATACCATCTTTGTCTTGTACAAGTACAATACCAGACTTATACGACATCACGTCCAAGCGGGGACGAACGATTCGACATGAATCAAAGCGAGGACGAACGATTCCCCGAATCGGAGCTTGACAAATTGGTATCAAAGTACGAATTTACGTCCTTTGACTCTTATTTTGATTCGCTTCAAAATCCAAGTTGTATCGGTGATTAACCAAAGTTGCTTCCTCGATCACTCAACATTGCTTCCGTGATCAAATCAAAGATTACTTCCATAATTATTCGTTGGTGTTTCTGTAATCATTCCATGTTGCTCATGTCTGAAAAGTTCGTTGACCCTCTTGGCTGCTCACTGGATGTTCCATACAATAAGTCTAAATATAATGTGATGCTCGTAAATATTTAATTGCTGTTGGTTTGGACACTAATGACCCAACAATGACTCGATGCTATAGTATGCTATATTGTGAATGATGTTCAGAATGTGGGAATAGAGAAAGTTTCTATATGTGTTGTAACATGTTGAGAATTGCATGTTATGTTGGAAAGAAATCGTGAATGAGACAATTGATGGATGAGTTCAACGCAATTGTTGAGTTGACTCATGTGTGATAGCTTTGTGAATTGAGACCCTAAGATGTTGGCTTTTATGTTGTGATCAATTAGATCACGAATGTCCAAAATACACTTGAGTTGGTATGGTTTAAGGAATGGCTTCATTTTTGAGTGGTATATTGCCTCTACCACTTCATAACGAGATGTATGTTGACCCTTTCCATAGGATAGCAATGAGTCTATCTGTGAGTATTCACTACAACAAAAACCCTTTTAATGACGGCTAAAAAGCGTCATTAATGACAAACCATGACGCTTTTTTTTTCCAAAGAAACCGTTATGAAAACGGGTGTTATAAATATTTTTTATAAGCGTTATAAAAAAACCATCATAAATAGTTTCTATAAAAGCGTTATAAATATTTAATATATAGTGCACAATTCAGGACTTTTGTAAAACGTTATGAATAGATAATATGTATAGGCTCAATACAGCACATTTATAACACTTTATACTATTCAAATTAGCATATTTATAACGCTCTATACTGCACATTCCAAAAACTTAACATTATACATCACCATCTTTATTACTTTTCTCAAAATAGAGTACATATCAATATCTTTATTACATTCTCAAAATAGAATATCCAAATACATATATATATTTACAACTACCAAAATTGTCCACATCAAAACTTGGCCACATAACCAATAATCATGAAAGATCAAAGACAGCCAGAACACCAGTGAAATCCTGAAAAAAAGAGAAGACAACCAAATCAGTCCATATAATTGTCAGGCCTAAAAATCAAATCTAATCATGAAATATCAAGAGAAAGGAGTAAAACAAACTAGGTCATGATAGAGATCAGGTATTTGTCCCATATCTGGAGCAAGCTTGACAGAATAATCCCTTAGAAAAGAGTTTTCATGAAAATGGGAACAATCATAACATTATATAGAAACCATAAAAAACTATTGCAGAGATTTTGCAAGAAAAAAGCCAATTCCAATGACGCTAATGCCTTTAAAAGGGAAAAATTAGAACAGTATCCTGAAGGAATGAGGACATTTCGATTTCCTTCACCGTCTATCAAAACAAACACAATATAAAGGTAAAATGGTGTCCACATCTGTACATGTATCCGTATTGGTGCAACACAGGTGACTACTTATTGTACCAATCTGAAAATGTTTGTGTCCTGTAAGCGTATCATGTCATCCGTATTCGTGCAACATAGATCGTTACAGAACAAAAGCCTCAGTTATGCAGACCAAGGACCCAAGATGCAGAGAAATAATTCCCAAGTTTCCCAAAGATTAGAAGAAGAAGCATCAATAATAAGCCTGAAATGTTTCCCAAAGATTGACCAAGTTTCCCAAAGATTAGAAGAAGAAGCAATCATAAACCTAACTATGTTATTGAATAATAGATCTAAGCCTGAAATGCTTACCAATAATAAGCTTTGTAGAAGTATTAATTAAGAAGAAAATGGCACACCTGAGACTCTTAGGACTATTCTGGCAGTCCCTTTCTATGGACCTCTTTCCCCACAGCGATAGCACTTGTTTTTCCAGTCCCCATCTTCGCAGTCTCTAGCCCAGTGACCATCAATCCCACAATTAAAGCAACGGCCAGAACTAGGTGGCGGGCCTCTGCCAAGATACTCACCACGTGAACCACCTCCTGATCCACCACGTGGACCCTACATCAAAAGAAGATTCTAGATTTAATGAAGACATAAAAAAACACCAGGTATATAAATGGTAATTGCAACAAGTTATGGTCAATCTTATAAGAATGTATTTTAGTTACTTTGGCAAATTCCACGATGATGCGACTTCCATCATATTCCCTCCCATTTAAGCTATATCTGGCTTCATCTGCATCTCTAGGATTGCTGAAGTCCTACAGAGGACAAGTGCAAGGAAAAAAGGGAAGAAAAGTGAAAACTTGAAAAGGTTGTCAGAAAAAAAAACTCCAGATTATTTTGTTGCCAAAAAGATACCAAGATGCCAGGACTAAAAAATGTGTACAGATAGATAGAAATTGGTGCACATACCACAAATACAAAGTCGTGCTTCAGATCCACATCTCGTACTCTGCGCAAATGGTTGCCAGAAACAGTAAGGCCATCATGACTTAAGTACCGAAGAGTGTGATATTTCGCCTCTCAGAAGACGAAATAAACACCAGTCCATTTCCATAAAAAGAAATAACATAACAGAAAGAATCACCAAAGTCTCCTATAAACTTTGCAAGAATACCCACCAATTTCCACCATGGGCAGCCTCTCAACATAGACCTCCTGGTTGGGCAAAACCCACCAACCTTCAACAAGATTGTTCAAGTTATTAAAACACAGACACCCTGGGTTTATATCCTTCCCAAAAATTAAATAAATAAAATATCCAATATCCAAGCACAAAAGACTGGCTTGGCAAGGGACCTATGCATAGAATCTAGATATCTACAACACCACCCACACTTTTGAAAAATGTATTGGAAGTACTTGAGAAACCACCAAATCTTAACCAGCTAACATTAGCATCAAACTGGCTGTTGACCATTAACCTTTAGCGAATACCCAGGCATAAGATTCTAAGGTATGCCTTAATTCAACACTGTAAATTGACACAAAAGGACCAACAATAATTTTTCTTCTAGATCACTATAGCTAGAAGAGAATCAGGATTCTGTAATAATTCATGAAGATCATGCAAACCAAAATATAAAATAACTTAAATAAACAACTTTAGGTTTACAATATAACTGAACAAAGCTTAGGCTTAAAATGACAGAACTTGAGGACTAGACTAAGAAGTTAGGAATGCTTAGCGCTTGACGGTGCATCTTATGCATGTGATTATAATAATAAAATAATGTGATTTGTTGTCACACCTTGATAGAGAACATTAAATGGAAATCACCAGTTTAAGTTTTAATGGGCACATACCTTCCATATCTGCTGAAAAGGTCTTCAAGATCACGTGACCGAGTACGGGATGACAAATGACCAACATACAATCTTGTGTTTCCATAGCAATCATCATATCGAGGCATATTTGTACTGTGGAGATCAAAAGGTCGAGGTTCGTTTATAGCAAACAAAGATAAGTGAAGACAAGAACATTGCAAGCTCATTGTACACAATTGTAAGCAGCTCTACATACAAATATAAAGTAAAAGCAAAAAGAACCAAGTATGGATCCAAAAAAGAAAAAATAAACGCACATTAAACAAATTGGTCCTAATTTACATCAGATGTTATTTTTGAGAAACCCCTCTGGTTTACCTGAATATGAAAACCAGCCACATGAATTTAGATTGGAAAACTACAGGCATCATAACCAAGTTAATCCATCAGAGAGAGATTTGAACCTTGACATCAAAATTATCACTTGCCAAGGACATCTACTTCTAAAAACAAGATCAATGATCCTCGGCAATGGAGATCTTCCATCTGCTCTGATCTTATGTTGTGAGATCTTAGTGGGTCACAATCCCATCATGGTGGGTTCCAATTCATGTTTGTGAACAAGCTTTGCATATAAACCCAAGGGTGCCTTGCTATCGTGGTTTTGTCATTACATATCCAATCTTTGTGTACTATCTGATCCATTTACTTGCAAGATGAGTATCATTCAGTTCCTTTAGTTGTTGAATGTAAAATGCCTTTTGTGCAGATTAGGAAGGATTCTATGCATAGGACAGAGTCACAGAAGTTAACCTCTGACTAAAGGGATCTGAAAACAGAGTCACAGAAATTTATGACAGCGTCACAGAAGTTAACCTCTAACTAAAGGGATCAAACCCGGCCAGGCGGATGACCGTCCTCTCGATGCGCACGTCGAACCGGGAGGCGTCGGGGGCGCTCCCGCGGGAGGCCAGGTGGGCTCGGGTCTCCTCGAGGAAGGGGCGCCGGAAGGAGTCAAAGTAGTTGTGTAGCGAACGGAAGGTCGGCGGGATGGTCGCTCCCGGCTCGTCGGCGTCGAGGAGGAGGCGTTCGTTGAGCAGGTCGTGGTGCGACCACTTGCCGATGACGTCGAGGAGTTGGTGAGAACTCCCCATGGTGAGGAGGGTGGAGAGTGAGGAGGTGGAAAGTGAGGAAGTGCGTACAAAATAGTATAGAGCGACGTTGAAGTAGTCCTCCTCCGTCCTTCTCAGCGCCCGCGACAGTGCCTTCTGGACGTGGAGGTGGCTCTTCTGGCCCTGGCCCTGCGATCCAACAGCTTCCAGCTCCTTCCGGACGGACGCGTAGAGGTTGGAGAGGAGGAAGTCGGTGGCGTCGGGGCCGTTGAACCCTAACCCTAGGCCTGGACGCTGGACCGAACCCTAATTCTGAGCATAGGAGCGGAGGAAGGGGAAGAGGAGGAGGAGAGGGGAAATGGAAGGAGAAGAACGCTTAATATTAATAAGTTTGCCAAATATTACAAGTTTTCCACCGCTCTAAAATATTAATAACGCTTTATTTTTATAAACGTTATAAAAAGCCCAGAATTAGCCCAAACCGTCATAGAAAAAAGGTATTTCGAACTTTGATAATGCTTAGGTATCAGGCGTCATCAATACGTCTTATCGAGCGTTATTAATAGGCCTTTTTGTTGTAGTGATTGGATAGTATTGAGACTTAGCTGGGAGTCATGTCTTGTCTCTAGGCGACTCGAGTGTCCCTTGTCGATGATGTTATGTTGGGTAGCAAGAATTGTCAAAAATCGTAACGGGTGCCTTGGTTAGAAATATTCTCAGTCGGATAATAACTCAGACTAGTTGGATAATTATTTTTACTGTGAGTAATAGATTGGCAAGAGAATGTTGTGGCTTAGAACATTGAGCGATAGTTGCTATTAGTTGGATGAAAAATCCTGTGTGGCTATTGCAATTGGTTTGCTAATATAAAAGTTCGAAAATATTGTCGGTGACTCGGATGAATGTTGGAAATTGGTGCTTGACCCTTGCGATATGAGAAATTATATGAACGCCCGTATGAGATTTTGATGGTCAGGAAAAGAATGGATTGAGAACCAAGAAATATGTTGGATAATATCGGTAAAGAAATATGATGGTATAGATGACTGTCGGTTGGGATATAGATTGCTGGATTATAACTTAGTGGTATGACTTTGTCATACAGACCGAATAATATGACTTCATAGTTTTGTTGAGACTATCGGAATCGATGACCCTTGAATAGTTAGCCTCGGTATATAGATCCATGTGGATATGAAGGAATTGGAATAGAAATCGAATCGTTGGAAAATTTACTTGATGGATTATTAGATCATTGAGAATCGTATGTCGGATTAGGATTTTGACCGTAATAGTGCTAGATCGATCTTAGTCAATCATAGGGTAAGTCTAAAATGAGCCTCTGTGGGAATTAGTTTTTTGAGGATGACCTTGGGTAGATAGACTTGACCCTAGCGACCGTTGACTGCATATCCAATTATCGGAATAGCCGGCAATGGCGATTATTTGTTTAGATTGGATTTATATCCATAGGTTTGTGTAGAGTTGCTTGAAAGTGTCCGTTGGTTGTTACCCTAAGAATATGAAATTTGTATGGTCCTTAGTAGCCGTCCACTCTTGGAGAGTCACCTGAATGATTAGGTTTAACTGTCGGTATAGCTAACCTTAGAGACTTGACCGAATAATAGGGTGACCGTTGGCGGCCCATAGGATGATTCTTTGGTATTGAACGAGAGATGGTGGTGAGTATGACCTAAGAAAGTATATGTTGTAAGTATATGCTACAACATGAGCCTCAGAGATGTTGACACTAGTGAAGTAATATGTCGGCCTATAGCGGGAATATCGAATCATTACCTAGAGTCGATTAGCTGATTAACATAGAATGTTGCGTATCGAGTTGGAAAAGTTGGACCGTTGCTTAGAAGTTTTGAATGTTGATTTCATAGTCGGAAAGGAAATTTGAAATAAGATATTACAGATATTGGATAGAATGCTGCACGGTGTGACCCTCGAATTTGTATCTTTAGAAATGGTGAATTGCCTCGGTAGAAAATATTATCGGATTTAGGAAGGAATATAATTGTATATTGATATTGTAAACTCCTAGTATGGTTGGTTTCAAGTTAGACCCTTGGTCCGAATATTAGAAATATTGTGCTTGGATAAGGAACTTATCTGAGTTGTCCCTGATGTTAAGTATTGTAGCTTGAAAGATAGCAATTTTGGCAAAGTGAACGAAGTAATAAGTCAATTAAAAGGATACTAAGTCGGATGTAGGGAAGAGAGTTACATCGTGGCTTATCGAATCGTACTAATACAGAAGTTGGTTGAAGTACATATATTTTGGGGACACCTAAAATATGTGTATGGATCCAACCGAAGCGATAGGTTGCGACCCAGATACACTAGAGGGAGAGCTTATCGAATCGCACTAGCACGGACTTTGGCTAAAATTCATATATTTTGGGGATGCCTAAGTTATTTGTATAAATCCAAACGAAGTGGTAGGCTGCGACCAAGACAAAACTGCTTGGAAGAATGGTGGTGAATTAATGAGAAGTACAATTAATTTGGAAAAGAGAAAGACGGATTGAATCATTGATGGATTAAGTGGTATAGTTGGATAGCAATCCCGAGATGGTCGAGTGAGCTGAAATGGATATTTTATTGAAGTTAAATGAGTAACTTATTATGACCAAGTGAATTAGTAGAATGAGTTGTTCCCTTAAGTTTCGAGGATGAAATATTTTTTGAGTGGTATAATATGTAATGACCCGCTCCGCACGAGGCATTTGGGTGACGTAATGGATTCGATAAGAAATTTGGACCGTGACATGTGTTGGAATATCAAAAGATTTGAGACTGATGCAGTCTCTCTTAGCTGGTCGAATGGAATGAGTATTGGAACGTGGCTCGCTGGTGGAGCTATGTCTAGAAGAAAATAGATATGATCGGAACAGGAAGATCCTTTATGCAAATGAGTGGAATTGTCCCTTCTCCATTACTCCTTCATGCTTAATAAAATAGAGTACTATGTTTACTTGAAATGTTGCTAGATAATGATACCTATGTTGAACACTGTTGGAATGAATAACATTAAACTGCTAATGAGAATTGATGCCTGGAAATAAAATGATAATGTCCCTTATGTTTAATGTTGCTGAAACAAATGAATCACTTGAATAATGAGATGCTATGTGAATGTTTTATGAAGAATGAACTGGCTATGCTATTGACACAAAGATAGGAATCAAACACTTGAATCATGTACACTCTGTATAACTGTTGCATAGATTTGAAATGCTGCCTGTTCTTCTCATAATCAATGCAAATGAATAATATTGTCCCTATAAAATGAATGAGATACGACATGTCCCTTGAGAACTAAATGATGTGATAATGCTTTCAATGTAATGAGTTGATGTGATGAGAAATGAATGAATCAATGCTAATGAGAATGATGAGACTTGGGATCGCCGAGATCGCCAGGTGGTATGATGGTAGTGATGGAAATGATGAGTTGTTGAACATGACACGGATGAGATAAAATAATGCACCATTGCCTTACTCACTTTTAATATTTTTACCATACGTTTATGTTCGCGTTCAAGTCGGACACGTATTCGCATGATCATGGACAACTTGTATATAAGGTATTATTTTCTCGAACGGTACCCGCGACGGTGGGACAGATTTGGCCTAGGAGGAAATGCAATATGCTTTGGTGGCATGATTGGTATCGGGACATTCATTTCGAGCTCGCAATCCGGGTGAATGATGCGTCGCATACCCTTAAAGTCCTATATGGCAACTCCTAAATGGTGCACTAACACCAGTAGTCATGTAGTCAAGATGCATGCTAATGAATATTTCGTGCAGGCAGAGTAAGTATATCACATAAATTGTATTTGATGCAGGTACGAGAAGTCAGCTATCGGTAAGAAAATTACTCAAATATGATATTTGCAGTATATATGTTAGTTCAATTTGACCGCTTAACATGCTAAATAAAATGATGCTACATTGTTGCCTTTTCATAAGAATTCCTATAAAATGCTTAGCGTGATAACACCAAGTATGATAAAATGTTGCCTTGCTATGAAACTGCTTAATCATGACATACATGCTAAACAACGCCTTTCGATGAATACTGCTATAACATGCTTACCCTGTTAACTCAAATGCATGCTTAAATGATGCCTTTTCATGAATACTGCAAGAACAAGTTTACATGCTTTCCAATGATTACTGCTCATGAACTGTAAACTGATGCTAGGCCCAAATAGAAAGATCACTCTAATAATGCTTGCTTAGATGATTACTTAGTGCTGGTTTAAGTAAGTGGGCTAGTTTTGCTCGCCAGTACATAGATGATGTACTGACCCACGTTGTGGACACTCTTTTTAGGTACTCATTCTTGAAAAGTTCTGTACACGAAGATTGGCTTGATCGGTCCCGTGACATCGAAGACTTATTGGGCATGCAGAAGCTCCCCTTGTACAAGATGATGTATTCTGTTTATAAAAGGCATAATGTATGGAATATTGTAATCAATTGTACCCATGAGTTGTCAGCCAAGTCGGCATATCCAGTTGTAAAGTCTATGTATCAAGTATCAAATGTAAGCTTTATGGCATGAGTTTCAGTTGGTTATCAAATGTACAGTGAGATGTATGGTAAACTTTGCATTCTATTGCAAGCCTTGTACTCTATTTCCACGTATCAATAAAGACAGCTTATTTCAACATATCTCTGTGTGACTTCAAGTTATCTGCTTAATTGCACTACTACGAATCAATAATGTGTTCTATTAAATAAAGAAAGAATGTCCTCATTATCTTCAATTTGTTTGCTGCTGCCTCAATGTTGTACAATAATGTCCTTAATCTTTTACTGGACTATTGAAAGAGTCTACAAACTTCGTGGAAGTGAGACAAGAACTCACTACAAGACATTCACCAATAGAGAAAGAGGCCAAAACTATCCTACAAGAGGACATGGAAGAGGAAGCTTCAAGAACAGATGGAAGCCAAAGGTACAATAATTCTTAAGTTGAATGTTATGATTGTCATAAGCTTGGACATTATACATCGGATTGTAAAAACACAACTAAAAATGTTGAAGAAAAAGTTCACTATGTTGAAGAAGAAATGCAAGAGAACTCAACTCTATTATTGGCACATAAAGAAGAAGAAAACATGAAGAAGAATACTTTGTACCTTGACACCGGTGCAAGTGATCATATGTGTGAAAGCAAAAATACGTTTGTGGAACTTGATGAGTCCATCCTCGGCAAAGTCACCTTCGGAGATGAATCAAAAATATCGATAAAAGGAAAAGGTAAAATTCTAATCCGCTTGAAAGATGGAAGGGAAAATTAATATTTTTAGCATGGGACAACTTTTAGAGAAAGGATACAATATCCACTTGATTGATCGTAGGCTTTCAATATGAGATCAAAAAATTAATTTGATTGCCAAAGTGCCAATAACAAGAAGTAGAATGTTCTTGATAAATATTCAAAATGATGTGGCAATGTGTCTAAAGGCCTATGGAGATGCTTCTTATTTTTGGCACTTAAGATTTGGACATTTGAATTTTGGGAGACTAAAATTATTGTCTACAAAATCAATAGTGAGACGGTTCCCTTCCATCAACTACCCGAATCAATTATGTGAATGATGCTTGCTTGGGAAGCAATTTAGGAAAAAGGTTTTCCAAGGAGGCCACCGCAAGAGTCAAGGAGCCCTTGCAACTTGTGCACACTGATGTATGTGGGCTAATCAAACCTTGCTCCTATGGCAAGAATAGTTCTTTTTTTTCTATTTATTGATGATTACTCTATAAAGACTTGGTGTATTTCTTAAAACAAAAATATGAGGCATTTGGTGCATTTAAAAAGTTTAAAGTATTTTTGAAAAAGGAAGTAGCCATAAAATTAAGGCTTTGAGGACCGATAGAGGAGGCAAATTTACATCTAATGAGTTTAATCAGTATTGTGAAGAAAATAGAATTCGTCGTCCTCTAATGGTTCCGAGATCCCTCCAACAAAATGGAGTGACTAAAGAAATAATAGAATTAGACATGGCTCGGAGCATGTTAAAGAGTAAGAAAATGGCCAAAACTTTTTGGGCGAAAGTCATTTATTGTGCCTACTTATCCAGCTACTCTCCTACAAGAAGCGTATGGGAAAGGATACAACAAGAAGCATGGAGTGAAAGAAAGCCCGACGTCTCTCATCATCTCAAGGTGTTCGGAAGCATATGCACATGTACCAGATGAAAAAAGACCCAAACTACAGGACCTTTGAGCACCTCTAGAGGAGGGGGGTGAATAGATTGTGTGTACGTGCAACAAAAATAATCACCTCTTTAAAAATTACCAGTTTATAAACTATGGCAAATATAAGAGACAATAAATAAATATAGTAAGCAAGAGATAGAATATCAAACTTAGTGAACACCGTGATGTAGACTGGTTTTCTCTAAGAGAACTAGTCCAGTCGCGAGTACCCTTGTTCGCTGTTAATCTACTATTCACAAGCTAAATGAGAGCTTGCCGTCTCTTTACAACACCGTGCCTTGGTGACGAGTGCACGACCGACTCCAAAAAATTGATTTCGAAAACTGGAACATTTTCTGGAAGACGCCTCTGATACAACTCATCAGTACCAAAACTCTAGATCGAACAAAATTGTACTAGCTTTGGCTAAGAGTGGTATAGATGAGATTTGAAAGTTTTAGAGCGCTAAAAAAATACTTTAGAAGAGAAAAATAGGAGAGTGAATGAGTTGATTAGAAATGTGAAAATTCTTCTCTATTTATAGTGTTTTTGGAAATCGAACTCGGGCAGAGTTCAGACAGAGTTCGGATGCTAGATTATCGCATACGAACCTTGCTAACAGATTTGGTGGGAACAATATTAAAAAATCCCAGACGAACTTGGTCAGAGTTCTGGCCGAATTATGTTGGGTCAGAATAGAATTTTGCTTGGGCCAAATTGCATAGGTTTTGGGCTATTTGGATATGTGGGATTTTTGGGATAGATAGGTAGGCTTATTTAGAATTTTGGACTAGGAATAACCTAAGCAAGTATAATTCCGAACGATCTTACATTTATATTTCCTAGACTCAATAAAATTAAAAATACATAAGAAAATATAAAATGACTCGATTTGAATTCCAATAAGATTGCTTCTGGATGATGATGCGATGTTCCTTGTAGCAGTTCATGTAACCTTTAGCAGTTCGTATATTTTGCATATCGACCAAAGTTGTTGATTATCAAAATCAGGTGTAACCATTAGCCAATAGGCTAACAATCTCCTCTATTTTGATAATTGACAAACTATGAGTCAATACTAAAATATAATATAGAACTTTGAAAAAAAAAGTATACCTGACTTGTATAGATCGCAAAAAAATTGTATTGTATATAGGCTCTTTCTCCCCCTTTGTCAAGTACTCAAATATGTGGCTCCCCCGCAATATGTGAAGCCAACAAGTCAAAAATAACAAAGAAGTAGATAGAGTGATATACACAAATAATATGAATATAACAAGTCACAACTCAGCAGAACTAGTAGTAGCAGTGTAGACAAAATATGAGAAATAGAAACTGAAAATAACATAAACTACTGAAATAAAGATGCATACAGTCACAACTGAAAGAGTTTAGACTACTACATAAGTCCAACTGAAAATAAAAGTTTTACTACTACATGATCATCATCATCAGTAGATATAACCCACAAAATGCGAAACTAAAGCTCACATCATATCTCAGCGTCCTTATCGGCTGGAGCAGCAGGAGAATGAGGATCGACATAGGCTGTCGTCGAATCGAAGAATCCAAAAGTGTTCGGATCCTCAAGTCTCGGTCCGTCAAATCCAGGATGACGGAGGATCTGAAATGGTGTAGTAGGATGATGCGCCAGCGACCACTGAATATCAGTAATGCTATTTTTCAAGACCTGAGCCTGAGAAGTATGGCAGAACTCAACATCAACATAGCTCTGATGAGGTTGTCCCGAAAGAGTGACAAAGTCATCGAACCATTGATAAAACTGTGGATAAAATCCTACAGCAGCATAAGCAGGAGCAGAAGCAACTGGATTAGGTGGAGGTGGAGCAACACCGAGTAGAAGTAGAGGTAGAGGATATCTCCTAAACCTAGTCAGCTCATAAGGTGACCCAAAGATAGGACAGATATCAAGATTGATTTCAAACTTCCTAAAGATAACTGTAAGATGCATAGGGCACAGGAGGTTGTGGCCTACTATTCGATAGTTGATCATCCAAGCCATAAAGTTCTTGGGGACCGAAAAGGTGACTCCAAAATAAAGATGATTCATAGTCGACATCTCGAAAAAGGTAATCTCATAAGTAGATCCCTTTTTGGGAAACAAGACAGAGTAAACAAATCGATAGGGTTCATAGAAATTTTGATTTAGGTGCTTTACAAACAACCTACCGCCTCTAGGGACTGGGTTCGGATGACACATAGCAGCCTTAATAGAGTTAAGAGTAACGTCGGAAGGAAATTGGACTTTGTTTATCTCGACTAATGCTTTACCGTTATACGGCATATGAAAGTATTCACTAAGGTCAGTCGAGTTAAACTCAATTTCTTTTCCAGCGATGCAAGAGTAAATGCTACCATCATGTTTTACTTACATATAACAGTAAAACATATGAACAACATTGTCATAAATTTCATTAGATGTTTCAAAGAAATCCTGGAGTCCTAAGTGTTCAAAAGTGGAAGCATACTCCGAGAAGATAGTGAAATTTACTGATCGCCCGGGGCAGATTTCCCGGTAACGAAAAGTGTTAAACCAAGACTCGGATATTTCCAAAGATGGAAATAAATTCGTGTCAAATTCCTCGCCGGTAGGACGAACGAGACTGAACACATTGATGGGTTCGTACTCCGAAGTGGAAGACGAAGCCGCAGACTCTTCCTTCCTTTTCTTGAAGAGTTTGGGAGCCATGGAATTGAAAATGAGAAAGAAAGGGATGTATCTCAAAAAGAACAAGTAAAGGAGTGGCGAACACCTTCTTGAGCCTTCTAGAACTAAGGAGGAATGAGATGGAAGCTTAGAAAATATTGGAGTAGAAACTAGGGTTTACTTTAGAATGCTCTGGTGAGAAGGAAATAGAAGAAATAAGGAGGTTTATAGAAGCTAGGGTCGGCTGCAACAGTTCTGGAAATTGAACCGACGCCAACCGAGTTCGGCCCTAACTTGGACCGAGTTCTGTCCGAACTTGGACCGAGTTCTGTTCGAGTTCGGCCACTTGCTTTGTCAATTCATTATATGTGTAACGAATAATAAATATGCCCAATAGCTTTTGATTCTTTAATTTATTAACATTCATTACTTTGGGTTAGCTATAGGGGTCGGATCCCAGCTAGCGGTAGTTCGAAGACACTTGGCACTGTGTCGCTTAGACTTTTATGTCTTTTTGACAGAATACCCCTGTTAGCTTATACCTAAAATAATTTTATTTAATAAATCTTAAAATATGAATTTTTAAGCATTTTTATTAAATATAACGCATTATGAATCTGAAAATTCAAGTATACTTAACTCGTGACGCAGATAATTGAAACGGCCTTCAGCCAACAGTTTTATGAAAATATCTGCTAATGATGTGTGTCAATAAATTCTAAGCAAATATTCCTGTGTTGTTGGTGATCACGTAAAAAGTGATGACGTATCTCTATATACTTTGTGCGTGAATGACAAACAAGGTTCTTAGTCAAATTAGTTGTGCTAGTGTTATCACAATATATGAGAATTTTTGTGTAGTACAGATTGTAGTCTTTTAGGATTTGCTTTATCCATAAAATATATGCACAATAATTTCTTGTGGCGATATATTCAGTCTCAGTTGTTGATAAAGCAACAAAATTTTGCTTCTTGCTAAACTAGGAGACTAAAGCATTTTCTAGAAAATGATACGTACTGTTGGTACTTTTACGGTCTACTTTGTATCCTGCAAAATCTGCATCTGAATAACCAATCAGGTCAAAAGATGTGATTTTGGTATACCACAAGCCGACTGTAGAAGTTCCTTTAAGATATAGAAAGATACGTTTAACGACGCATAAGTGTGATTCCTTAAGATTAACTTGGTATCGTGCACATATGCAAACACTAAACATAATATCTAGACAACTAGCAGTTAAATATAATAAACTACCAATCATACCTTGATACTTACGCTGGTCTATAGGTTTACCACTTTCATCAATGTCAACCCATGTTGATGTAGCCATTGGAGTTCCGATAGGCTTTACGTTGTCGAAGTCGTACTTCTTCAGTAAATCCTTCGTGTACTTAGCTTGGTTGATGAACATTTATGCGAGTGTTGTTTGATTTGAAGTCCTAGGAAGTACTTTAGCTCTCCTAGCATATTCATCTCAAACTCACTCTGCATGCACTTAGAAAATTCTTGACAAAGATTCTCATTAGTAGAACAAAAAATGATGTCATGTACATAAATTTGCACAAGAAGTATACTATCATCTGAAGACTTGATAAATAAAGTAGTATCAACTCTTTCTTTTGAAAATTAATTTTCAAGTAAGAAGGCACTTAGGCATTCATACCAAGCACGAGGTGCTTGTTTGAGTCCATAGACTGCTTTTCTAAGTTTGAAGACGTGATCGGATTTTTGAAAATTTTCAAAACTAGGGGGTTGTTTCACAAAACAATTTTCTTTTAAAAATTCATTTAAAAATACACTTTTCACGTCCACTTAAAAAAGCTTAAAATTATAAAAACATGCAAATGTATAAAACATGCGGATAGCTTCTAGTCTAGTAATAGGAGCATATGTTTGTCATAATTAATACATTTTTTTTGATTATAACCTTGTGCCACTATACATGCTTTGTTGCGTATAACTTGTCCATCCTCACTAAGTTTATTTTAGAACCCCCATGTGGTA
The DNA here is from genome assembly GCA_029216955.1 of Iris pallida. Classification (NCBI taxonomy): domain Eukaryota; kingdom Viridiplantae; phylum Streptophyta; class Magnoliopsida; order Asparagales; family Iridaceae; genus Iris; species Iris pallida. Next base: position 5,422,473 of record JANAVB010037619.1, read on the forward strand.
CCAATTATCGATTGACCAATAGGTTCAGGAACGAGTTTTCAAACTTGGTTTCTCTCAAATTGATTAAGTTCTTTTTGTATGACATCAATTCAAAACTTATCATTAAATGCATCTGCTACTGTCTTAGGTTTTACTTGAGATATAAATGCTACATTAGCTACTACATTAATATCCTTCGTAGAGGAACGTGTACTTACACCTTTTTATACATCACCTATGACGAGTGTCTTTGGATGGTCTGACATGAACTTCATTTTTTTTATAGATTTTCCAGATAGCTCTCATTGGTAGCAGTATCTTCAGGTTTCTTGGATTTATTCTATGCATCTTCATCATCACTGTCGCTAGATCTGTGACTATTGAGCTCATCAAAAGTAACGTTAATAGACTCTTCAACAATCATAAATCTTTTATTGAAAACTCTACTCTTAGCAGCATATCCGAGAAATATTCCTTCATCTACTTTAGAGTCGAACTTACCCAAGTTATCATTGGTGTTCAGGATAAAACAACGACATCCAAAAACTTTAAAGTATGAAATGTTTGGAATCCTACCAAACCATAATTCATATGGTATTTTCTTCGAGATAAGTCAAGTCAACATCCTATTTAAAACATGACAGGCTATACTAACAGCTTCTGCCCAAAAATAATTTAGAAGATTATGCTGATTCAGCATGACTCTAGCAATCTCGCTTAGAGTACGATTCTTCCGCTCCACAACACTATTCTGTTGGGGAGTTCTAGGATAAAAAAATTTATGGTAATATCCATTATCATCACAAAACTTTTTGAAATCAATATTTACAAATTTACCACCATGATCACTTCAAGTTCGAGTAATCATGAAGCCTTTTTTTATTTTGTACCTTTTACAAAATATCTAAAATTCAAAAATAGCATCACTTTTATTTGATAAAAAACCCATGTATAACGAGAGAAATGATCAATAATCACAAAAGCGTAGAGCTTACCGCCAAGACTAGCAACTCTACTAGGACCAAACAAATCCATATGAATTAACTGCAAGGGTCTAGATGTACTTACAACGTTGATGGATTTAAAAGTTGACCTAGTTGCTTTGTTCTTTTTATAATCAGCACATACCATGTCTCTCTTGAATGTGATTTCTGCGAGTCCTTTTACCAACTTTTTAGTACATAGCTGTAAGATAGTGTCCATATTGTCATGTTCTAGCCTCATGTGCCATAGCCAGCTTTCATCTTGGTTGGCTACCAGGCACTTTCCTGCATTGTTAGTACTTTCTAAAAAAACATAAATATTGTCTTCCTTAATCCCATCATATACGTGATTACGAGATGACATATCATAGATTGAACATTTATCTTTCACAAAGTTGATGCCATAACCATTATCTGCCAAATGATTTATGCTAAATAGGTTATATTTCAACTCTATGATTAGACATACATCCTTTATTACTGGATAGGGAGACATACCAACAATGCTATTTCCAATTATCACCTCTCAAGTTAGTTCTGAAGGAGATATATCCTTCTTTCTTCATCGATAGCGTAGCAAATAAAGACACATCACCAGTCATGTAACACGAATATCTACTATCAAGAATCCACTTGCTTCTAACATGAGAGGGTTGAAGGTCCCCCTACAAAACAAGTAGATAAATCCTTTGGTATACCCATTTCTTTGAGGGTCCTTTCTGATTAGTCTTAGGAATTCAAACAAGTAAATGATTGTCAACAAGCTTCCTTGCTAGACAATATTGTGATATGTGCCCGTGAGTACCATTATACGTTCAAGTAAGTTTTGAAAATGTGCTACTTGTTTCTATGTTGACATGTTTTTGTGTCTTCTTTGGAAACCTATAAGTGAAAGCATAATTGTGATTGATGTATTGCTTGCGTGCTTTATGTGGTTTAGTCCTCTTAGATGTATGCTTAGCATTATGACTAACCTTAGGCTTGTTCGACATCACAAAAGATTAGATGAACTTTTTGTTTATTGAACTTGAAAAAGGTTCAATCAATTCCTATGCGAGGAAATCTAAGTACAAGAATTCTGGAAAAGCGTGACGGTGGAGATCGAGCATTGCAGCGGTTCCTTTACTCCGTTGACGATCTGACGACGAGTTGGACTTGCTTAGGCTTTCTGGTTCCTTTAATGGAACTCTAGGTTACCGATCAAGAGGATGCCGGAGTTGATGACCGAAGCTCTGCCTTCTGCTTCTTTTCTCTCTGTGTGTGTCCTCTTTCTCTTTTTGTTGAAGGGAAAACTCTTTCTATTTATAGGAGAAAGGGGCACATATGCGATGTGCATTCAGATATGAGATATAAAGGAATCTGCTGTTATTGTACGGTACAAGCTTCTGCTGAGCTGACATGTGGCGGATATCGAGATTCTCCTCTATCGAGATCTCGGGAGGTTATCAAAATAATCGAAGAAAGAGATACGTGGCGCGTGTCTATCACTGGGAATCCTTTGTTTAGATGAAGCCGAGTAGATCTTGGATTTCATCTCAGAGTAGGATTCTGTTTGATCTTCAGGAGGCTATCGATTTAAACGAACCGACTTGATACGAACTTTATCAAAAGAGCAAACTTCGTCCTTATCTGAGTTTTAAACCAATTGATAAGATATTTACACTTATCAATATAATCAACCTCTGTCCTATCTTTGAGTGTGGCAGTTTAAAAAAATAATTGGGTGGGACCATGCAACCTGCACCTCTAGCGAGGTCTTAGTACTGCTGCCCTTCTTGTGTGACGAGTAGATGCTCCTGGAGACAACGGAGCCTCTGTGCTTTCAGGCGATGAGTGGACTATGTTTCGAAGATGACGGAGCCTCTGTGCGTTTGAGCGATGAGTAGGCTGTGTTTTGAGTAGTAAAGTCACTGTGCTTTAGGGCGACGAGTAGGCTGCACTTCAGGCTAACGAGGTTATTGTGCTTTTGGAGCGGCATGAGGACTTGTGTTGGATGCAATAGTGCTTTCCAAGTCTTTGATGAAGGGAGTTGAGCTTCTGGGTCAAAGCAGAGGTCTGCGCCGTTGAAGCTGGAATGATGTGAAGTCATCACCAGTCTGTGCCTCCTGCTGGCGCAGGATTATAGCTGCGCTTCTGGTTTGAAGAAGCTGGCTTTGAAGTCTTCTTCATGAGCAATTAATTACAGATCTTTAAGGAACGACTCCCTCTTAATTGCCACCGTTACTTGGGGAATTTTAAGGTTTGGTGGCCCATGCAGGTCAGAACATATCGTATCGGTTACGTAACTGTACTGATACGAGCCTGCGAATTTGACTAAACCTTTAAGAATCTCAATCCATACTGCCTTACCAATTCTCCTAAAAATTCTTTACGTCCTTGAAAACTCCATATTTGCTCTCGATTATACTTTATTGCTTTCCGCACCATTGATTCTCGTCCCTTTTATTTCGAGGTGACGAACGATCGTGCTATCTAGGACTTATCAGAAATTCTTAAGTTATAATATAATATTGCCTGATTATTGAATTTTTGGTTGATTATAGCTATGAGGGATTAAAGATACCATATGTCCTAGATATTTTGGTAGAATTATTAGCCACTAGTTAGAAGATTATGAGATTTTAGTGACCTGTGTTTTGAGGGAGTAGTATGACCAAAGGTGGGTAGAAATCCTCAAATATTCGGAGTTATGAAATGACTAAAGAAGGTTATAAAACGTATTTGAGGAGATTAAGGTAATAGTAGACTTTGATTTTTAAGGAATAGTTATGAATTGAATTTCGAGGACGAAATTATTTTTAAAGTGGGTAGATTTGTAGCCTCCCTTCCCGGAATTTTTTTTTGAAATATTTTTTTATTTGATTTAAGTGGTGATTTTTAGATTTTTATAAATAATTATTTATTTAATTATTACGGTAGACGACTTTAGCCATGATTAAGTTTTGAAGTACCAGACGACTAGGAATCATGGCACGGATAATGCAGTGGCGTGCCTTGACTAGTGTATTAGTCATGCCAAGGAAGAACTAGCCATAAGTGTGTCCTAACTAGGAAAACCAGATCAAGTTGCGACTTAACCCTTACCAAAAATTTTATTTATTTTTTAATTATTTATTATTAAACTTTATTGACTTGTGGAAGACCCGGTTGTACCAAACCAGTCTAGACTGGACCCGAACTGAGCCAAGCCCATGTAGTCATGCAGTACGACCAACGATGTCCATGTAGATATATAGACGTGTATATATAATTGTAGCTTATTTTATAATACAGGAAGTATCTTCTGTCATTTGGATATTAAATATAATATATAATTCTCTTAGCTACCTTTGTGCAATGTGGTGTTAGACTATATTTGGATGTCTAATGATATATACACCATTATTGGTTTATTAAATTTTGTTATTATTATTAGTATTATTTTATTGGGATTGTTATTTAATATTATTATTTTATTGGTTATATTATTTTTGTCAGATAAATGTGATAATATATATATATATATATATATATATATATATATATATATATATATATATATATATATATAGTTATATAAAAAAATATATAGAGTTATATAATTATATATGTATAAATGTGTATATATATACGTGAGTATGTGTATGTATATATATAAATATATATAATATATATGTGCATGTGTATATATATAAATACATATAGTAGTATATACATGTATGTGTGTATATATATATATATATATATATATATATATAATTTGCTAAAATATATATATATATATATATATATATATATATATATATATATATAATTTGCTAAACAAGAAATAGAAAAAGAAATAGATATAGAAATAGAAAAAGGAAAAGGAAAAGATATAAATCAAATCCCAGCCCAGTCCAAGGCCTACTACCATCTCCTATCTAACCGAACCCTAGCAGCAACCCATAAATTATTCATCAATGTTTCATTGAAGGAGTAGCCGCCAACACCTACTTCAATCCTTCTTCACCTTCCTCAAGCCCCTGTTGTAGGCCTTTAAAAATGACAGTCACGCTGAGTTGATCAAGACAGAGTCAAAAGTCACGCTCAGTTGATCCAGACAATATTTACAAATCACGCTAGGGAGATAGCTCATCATTTGTCAGAGAGTAATTATGACTGACAGCACAACAGTCGAAGAATGTCTCTTCGTATGCCACGTATGCACAAAATTCGAGAGATCACAGCCGTCTATTGCATGATTTTCGAAATCTTCTTCAGCAAGACTCAAACTTTGTCAAGTTGGCGTATCAAAAGAGCTTCTTGTCATTTAATGTGACTGACAAAAGCAATCACTACCAGAGATTTTGTGTCAGTCGAGGCACGCTGAATCAAGACATCTGACAGTTCTATCCCAAGTCTGCGTGGATTCTGAAGCTTTCTACCCCGAGTCTGCGTGGATTTCGTCTTCATCGAGTCTGCGTGGATTTCGTCTTCATCAAGTCTGCGTGGATTCTGAAGCTTCTTGCCCCAAGTTTGCGTAGATTTTGAAGCTTTCTACCCCGAGTCTGCGTGGATTTCGTCTTCAACAAGTCTGCGTGGATTTCATCAAATTGGAGTACGTGGCAGCCATGCCACTGATCTCTCGCCTGCGTGTCCTGTAACTTGCATACGACTCATGCATGATTGCCATGTGTCCAACAGTTACAGGCCACGTCCAGTAACTGCTCATAACCTTGCGTATGTTAAATCCTGCGTGATTTTCAACTAAGCACAGGCTGTGAAGACAGTTATCTTTTCAGTTATTATTTTTGACTCTATAAATAGAGTTCTTTTTCTCATTCATTGTACGGATACATAGTTATCTACTGTCAAAATTTTGAGATCTTTTCTTCTTCGCATAGTCCAAGGGATAAAGTGATCGTCTTCTAGATCAGATTCCCACAGTTGTAATTTTCCCAGATACACAATAAATAAAGGAATTTATTTATGGAAAATAAATTGGCGACTCTGCTGGGAAAAACCATCTCCTCTTCTGAGATGGCAACAACTCAGTGCGATACTTCGTCAATCGGCTCGACGAAGAAGGTGATGACGATCCAATTCGGTCAACTCGCCTATGAAGAAATGTAGCGGGCTAAGAGTGGTAAGCCTACTACAGCCTCCATCATCACTGCCAAGTCGAAGGGACACTCTATCTATGTCCCTAAGAATCAGTTGGCAGCCAATGGTGAAGTCTCTGCCACAGTGTCTGCTCCTAACACTGGCAAAAACTCTACTGCAAGCACGCACACTCTTGTGCGCTCGAAGATGACAGCAATCAAAGATCACGCTAACAGTACTGGCTCCTTAGCCAAATCTGTTCCAGTGTGTGTCTCCAAGGTTGAAAGTCACGCTGACAGTACTGGCTCCTTAGCCAAATCTGTTCCAGCGTGCAATTTCAACCTCAAAAGTCACGCTGACAGTACTGGCTCCTTAGCCAAATCTGTTCCAGTGTGCAATTTTAACCTCAAAAGTCACGCTAACAATACTGGCTCCTTAGCCAAATCTGTTCCAGCGTGTATTTCCAAAGTCAAAAGTCACGCCAACAGCACTGGTTCTTTAACCAAGCCTGTTTCAGCGTGTATTTCATCTAAGAAGAATAGCTCTTTAGCTATCTCTTCCTCTTTGCCAAGTTCTACCAGAACTGGGGGTGGTCTTCCACACAAAGTCCCTTCGAAAAGAAATAACTCTTTAGTTGTTTCTTCTGCTCTTGTAGTTTTTACTTCATGAACAGCTTTGACTGACAATTTTGTTAGTCAAAGAAAAGGAGATGGTCTTTTGACTACTCTTCCTTCTGGACATTCTATGTCTCAAAACTTGAATGAGTCTAAGAAGAAACATTCCTTAATGTTTTCTTCTATGACTTCTTCGAATTGGGCACAGAATTTGTCTAGAAAAGGTCTGTTACCAACTCCTAATCAAGGGGGTGGTTCAACTCTTCCTTCTCTGCAAATATCCAGATCAATGGAAGGAAAACTCCATGTGTCCAAAACCAATGTGTTACCTCCAATTGATCTAAGAACAAAAATTAACACTTCTGGTGTTAAGAAACCATACCAGTTGGAAACAAGGATAAGAGATCCAGATGCAGAGTATGCAAGAAACTATGTAGCTCATATTAATCATTCTCTATATAATCAAGAGCCATCAAGACCCAAGAACAGGAAATATACTCCTCAATCTTCACAAACAGATTTACGAGAATATCTTCAACAGAAGAGAAGAAGTGATTCTGTGTCAAAGGACCATGCTGAATGTGACTTCTATCCAAGAGTCATAATTCAATGCAGATGTCAATCAATGGCTCATGATCATGTTGATCATGAATGTGACTTCCAGCCAAGAGTCATAATGCAATGCAGATGTCAAACAAAACGACAATCTGTCTTCAATCGGATTCAGTGTGAACCTATGCCTGATAAAGATGAGCCTTTGTTTGCTTCTGTCAATATGACCTCTCGGGATGCTGGGGGTAGAGTTGATAGTCCAGATGGAGTATATAGAAATACCAGAGCAAGAGTCCTGGCCTCTAGTCAAAGAAATTTGATCTCTGAAGATTATTCTAAATTCCTTGGAGAATCTAACTTCCCACCTCTTCCTACTGGGGGTAATTCTCCTATAATTGACTTTGATGCACAAAGCAATGATTCAGAACAAACAACATCTACCAGTTCATCAATAATTCCTCGTACAGTCACAACTTAAATGGTTGATGGGAATACTGATGAACCTTCTTCTTCCTTGACTCCTCAAGATCAAAGAATTGCTTCTTTGGAACAGCAAATGAAGTCTATGGCTGATACTATGAAGTCGATGTATGAACTCATGGCAACACAGATGCAAAATCGACAGACTGTACCAGATGCCATACCAACTGACACTGATATGAGTCCAGTACAAGTTCCTCCAGTAGTACAATCTAATACTCTTGGACCAGCTCAACCAAACCCTAGTCTCTCTGGAGCTGGGGGTAGTGCTTACAATGCTGTTCCTCCTCCCAATTATTCTCTACAAGTTACAACTCCACAATCTTCTGAAATTGTTAATGAAGAATTGAGGAATCTCAAAACTCAATTCGAGGCATTCAAACAGAAAGATGGTTTACAAAGGTTAGGCATCAAACAACCTTATCCGATAGAATGGAAGCAAGTATCGTATCCTCCTAAATACAAGCCTCCCACTATCTCATTCTATGATGGAACCACTTCTCCAAGTCAGTTCATTAATCACTTTGAAGTGATGACTGATCAGCTGCAATCAAGCGACGCCCTCCTTACTCGGGTGTTTATTGGATGTCTCAAGGGAACGGCTTATGAATGGTATAGAAGTCTCCCAGATGGGAGCATTACCTCATTTTCCGGTTTCAAACAGATGTTTCTTGAACGGTTCTATGAAGGGCTCAATGACATGACTATGTCTGCTCTTATTAGAATCAAGTAGAAAAATAATAAAACTACAGAAGAGTACATTGAACGGTTTCGAAGAGAAGCTCTGAAGATGCCTCTTGGAACTCCTGATGCTGTCACCATCGACACATACAAATCAAACTTGTTGCCAATCATCAGCATGTGGACAGGATCCACTCAATTCTAAGACTGGCCTTCTTTCATAGTTAGTGCCAAGGCCGCAGAAATTAGTGCTGAAACCTTCAAAGGTTTAGGAGTGCAGATGACTCCTAAAGAAACAGGTCAAGGTACTAACAATAAAAACAATGCTCGCAAGGGAAAAGAAACTCTTGAAGTTAATCTTCAGAGCAAAGATGCATCAACTGTTCAAACCTCTCCTACAACTCAACAACCAAGAACATCTCGCCCCAAAAAAGAATATTCTTTCGATGACGACGATGTCCTTGGTATCTTTGAATGTCTGCTGAAAGGTAATAAGATACAACTACCTGAGATCAAAAAACCTGATGAAGCTGGTAAAACAGATCATCCCAAATACTGCCCATATCACAGAATGCTGGGTCATACAATTCGTACATGTTATGTACTGAAAAGAAAGATCCAAGAAATGATTAAATCTGGAGCTATCTCTCTTACTCCAAAAGAGAAGACCGTCACCTCCAACGTCGTCTCTATGCAATTCGGAGATTTCCCTCCTCAACTCCTTGAAAGTGGGATCGTTCCTATTCCCAAGGCAACTCTTGACATAGTGAATCTTCCTCCTCCACGGTCTGAAGGATTAGTGCCAATCACTTTGGAAACAGGGGAAATTATGTGGATCCATCCTGATCTAGTGGCAGATTTTGAATCGCCTTCTCCTCAAAAGACTACTTCTCGAAAGTCCAAGAAGGCTGAAAAGATTAAATCATGTCATATGACTTCTCTTGGATCTATTTCTGACACAGAGCCAAAAGAGAAAGAAGAAGCACTTGTTAGTGCTACTCGAACGGGGAAACCTTATCTAAAGGATTATTCAAAAAATCCTGAGGATCCTCTTGATATCCCTCCAGCTGATAAAGATGCTTCTAATGTTCCTCCTGAAGAAGAATCATCCACTGAACCTATTCCTCCCAAGCCTACAGCTCTGGAGAAAGGCAAACAACAGGCTCGGTTTGATAAGCCAATCAAGAAGTCCTCTCCTCTTGGACTTCAGAAGCCTTATAATTTCGACATTTTAGCTCAGCTTGCTAATACTCCAGCTAGAATGTCCCTCTTTGAACTTTTACGTCTTTCCAAAGAGACTCGGAAAACATTAAGTGAAGCACTTCTACAAGCTGACTCTTGTCTTGCACAATTGAAGAAGCCAGATGCAGAACCTGCCACTTGCTTATATTACAACAGTGTATTGAAAATTATCCCAAATATCACCTTTACACAAGACGACATGCTATTGGAGGATAATCGACATGATCGCCCTCTCTACTATACCGGTTATATCGATACAATGAAGATAGATCGTATCCTCATTGATCCAGGGTCTGCTATAAGCATAATGCCAAAGAGTCTGTTGGATGAACTAAAAATCCCTCTTCACAAGCTCTCTAAGACGGTTACTACTATCCTGGGATTCAATCAAAGCCGAAGCGAGCCTTTGGGAAAGATTCATATGAAGCTTCAAATAGGTGATTTCAGATCCAAAGTCACTTTCTATGTGATTGAGATCGTGGGATCCTATAATCTTCTTCTGGGGAGGCCCTTTCTTCATCAGTGTTTTAAATACATTGATAGCAATGAAAGAGTACAAAAAGAAGTTGCTGATATAAATCCCTTCCATGGGGTTGAAGCTTATTTCAATGATTCCCGAATGTACAAAGAAGAGTATACAAGGGTTATACAAGCTATGGAGAAAGAGGATTCACAAAGTGAGACCTTAATAATTCCTATTAAAGGTCGAACTATTCAGCAACAATCTCCCAAACTCTCTGAAGAAGGTTCTTTCATCATTCCGGTGAGTGGACGGATTTCTCCGTTACCTCAGTCGTTTGCTCAAGACACAATGATTATTCCTGTCAGTGGGCGTACTGTAATTCCTGTATCTCCACATATGAAACAGGATACTCTGCTAATTCCAGTTGGAGGGCAGATTATTCTTCCATCTCAAACTTCAAGGGAGCTCACCTCTTCTGAGCCATTTGTTATCGATCTTAATCGAAACAACGCTTCTTCTCGTTCTTCTTCTCCCCCTTTAGTCATTGACTTGGCTAAAATCTCTAAGGCTCAGCCTTCTCCCAATGTAAATACTGCTGCTTTTACATTTAATGAAAAGTCTCCATCTTTGCAGTATGCTGATGTGTGTAATTATGTTCATAGTTATTTACATTTGTTAGATGACTTGAACGCAATAACCATAGGGGTTGTACAGACTGTTCATACAGATGTATCCCTAGAACCTGTACAATCTTCATACTTTCTAGTTCCCAGCAGAAAGCCAGGAGACATTCCAATATTCTTCTATAAAGGGCCCCAAAGTCCTTCTGATTTAGAAGATGAAGACAAAAATGATGACACTGGAAGATTACAACTACGTCGTTATAGTCAGCAATCTAAAGACATCATCAAAAATATGGGCTATGACTTCAGGACTGGCCTCAATAGTCGAAAAGGAAGAAAAATGCCTGTTCGTATTCCTCCTCTGAAATATGGAAGGACGAAATACGGATTGGGCTATATAGCTCCTACTCCTTTTATCAATATTATCCATGAAGATCCCAAGTCTGACGAAGATAAGAGATCTGATTCTTCTAGTACCACTTCTTGGGATTCCGATACAAGTGTCAGGGACTTCTACTGCAACATTCTGTCTTCCAACATGGTTTCTATTGACCATTCTGAAGAAAGTGATAAAGACGAAGAAGAGTTTGAAATCTCACCTGAATCGGAACAATGGGCCCAAAGATTAAATAATCAATGGGAGTTCCGTTTCGAGCAAAAAGAACCTCCGACTGAAGACAAACTTGTTCAAATAGATGTTGGTGAAGAGGGATCTCCCAAACCAATATTCATTAGTGAAAGTCTTTCTGAACCTGATAAGCAAGACATGATCAAACTCATTCGTGACTACATCGACGTCTTCGCTTAGAGTTATGAAGATATGCCAGGACTTGATCCACAAATTGCAATTCACAAGCTCAATATCTTGTCGAATGTTAAACCGGTCAAACAACAACAGCGACGATTTTATCCAGATATTATGGATGCAATTGAAGCTGAAGTCAATAAACTCAAACCTCCGGGTTTATTAGAGAGGAACAACATCCCGATTGGGTGGCTAACATAGTTTCTGTCCTTAAAAAGACTGGCAAGATCAGAGTATGCATAGACTTCCGCGATCTCAATGCGGCATGCCCTAAAGACGAATTCCCTCTACCAATCACTGATGTCATGATTGATAATACTTGTGGATTTGAGCAAATGTCATTCATGGACGGGTATTCTGGATACAATCAGATTAAAATGTTTCCAGATGACGAGAAGCACACTTCTTTCAGAACGCCGATCGGTACATACTGTTATACAGTTATGCCATTCGGTCTCAAGAATGCAGGAGCAACTTATCAACGAGCTATGAGCACTATATTCCGTGAACATTTGCGGAAAACAGTCGAATGCTATGTTGATGATATTGCAGTCAAAAGTCGACAAAAGGAGGATCATATCCAAGATTTGAAGACTATATTTGATCTAATGCGTATGCATCAATTAAAGATGAACCCTACTAAGTCCTTCTTAGGCGTCTCTAGTGGTAAATTTCTCGGCTTCGTCATTACCTCTAAAGGTATACACGTGGATCCCGAGAAGATCAAAGCCATCCAAGAGATGCGTCCTCCACGCACCTTAAAAGAGCTACGAGAATTTCAAGGAAGGATCGCTTATATCAGGAGTTTCATCTCTAATTTATCAGGATGCTGCAGACCATTCAACAAACTTATGAAGAAAGGTGTTTCTTTTGTCTGGAATGATGAATATCAGAAAGCATTCGATGATATAAAACAATATCTGATGAGACCTCCAGTATTGGTACCTCCCGTTTCAGGAATTCTATTTCTCCTATATACTCGAGCAATGAGTCATTCATTGGGTGCATTACTCGCTCAAAAGGATCAAAATGGTCATGAACAAGCCATCTACTATCTCAGTCGTACTATGACTGGAGCTGAACCTCGATATTTACCGGTCGAAAAAGAATGTCTAGCCTTGATGTTCGCTGTTCAAAAGATACGACATTATATCATTGGCCAGACTATTCATGTCATCTCCAGGATCAATCCTATACGGATTATGATGAAGAAACCCAGTATTTTGAATTCTCGATTAGCTAACTAGGGAATCCTACTTGCTCAGTATGACATGCATTATATTCCTCAGAAGTCAGTCAAAGGACAAGCTTTAGCTGATTTTTTTGGCTGCTCATTCAATTCCAGAAGATTCAAAACTCTATGACGAAATTCCAGATAAAGTCCTAGATTCAAACCAAATTACTGAAGAAGATCCTACTTGGCGTCTATTCTTTGATGGAGCTTCAAGGATAGGTCCTAATGGTGATATTGTCGCTGGAGTTGGAATCGTTCTTGTATCGCCAGAAGGTCTTGCTATCCAAAGAGCTTATTCTCTTGATCAGCCGTGTTCAAACAATATAGCTGAGTACAATGCATTACTCATTGGTCTTCAACTCGCTAAACATCTAAATATTCAATATTTGGAGGCGTACGGAGACTCTAAACTCATCGTCAATCAGATAAGGGGTACTTATGAAGTCCGCCATCAAGATCTGGTTCCTTATCATAGATCAGCTATAATTATGGCTTCTTCGTTTGAAGAATTCTTCATCGAACATGTTAGGCGAGCATGTAACACAGAAGCTGATGCTCTAGCTAATCTTGCAGCGGTGTTGGCTATCCCAATTAGACGACAACAAATGATTATTGTTCGCAATCGAGAATTGTTCCATCTTGAAAATAACCTGACCCTAGGACTTCCAGTTGACACTGAAGAATCAACATCTCATGACGTCAACACAACAAGAGGATTTGGATTTAGTCGTAAATCTTCATCATCTTCATCTGATTCCAGCATGGAATTTATCTTCAGTCATTCGGCTGAGAATCAAAATACGGATACAGATTGGAGACTTCCTTTCTTAGATTTTGTATTCTATGATATTCTTCCAGATGATCCGAGTGAAGCAGCATCTATCAGACGACGATCATTCCGATTCTATTATAATCATACAACAAAGACCTTATATCGTCGAGCCTATGATGGTTTACTTCTCCGATGTGTTGCCGGTGACGAGGCTCAACAAATTATTCGTGAAGCACATGATGGAATTTGTGGAGCACATCAGCCTGGACCAAAACTTCAAGACCGTATTCGACGTATGGGTTATTATTGGCCTACTATGGTATCAGACGCCATCGAATATGCAAAAAAGTGTAAAGCTTGTCAAATCCATGCGAATTTTATTCATCAACCTTCGGAATTTCTATATCCGACGGCAGCATCATGGCCCTTCGAAGCTTGGGGCATGGACATTATTGGTCCGATCAATCCGCCGTCATCCAAGGGTCATCGGTTTATTCTTACAATAACCGATTACTTCTCCAAATGGGCCGAAGCCATTCCTTTGTCTGAAGTTAAGACGTCCAATGTCATTTGCTTTATTAAGCACCACGTCATCTACAGATTTGGTGTTCCTCGACGCATTATTCATGATAATAGACCACAGTTCGTCAGTCAGAAGTTTACTCGATTCTGTGACGATCACCGGATCAACAATGTGGCTTCTACCGCATATAATCCAGCAGCTAACGGATTAGCAGAAGCTTTCAACAAGACCATCATCAAACTCCTAAAGAAGTTTGTCTCTACTAACAAACGTAATTGGAGTGAGAAGCTCGGTGAATGTTTGTGGGCTTATCGCACTACAGTTCGTAATGCTACTAAATGTACACCCTTCTCTCTGGTGTATGGTTGCGAAGCTGTTCTTCCATTAGAGATTCAAATTCCTTCTTTAAGGATAGCAATCACTAATGAACTAACTGCAGAAAATAATGATCGTCTTCGACTTCAAGAATTAGAAGCTCTGGATGAAAAGCGATTATCTGCTCAACAGAATATTGAATTCTATCAAGCTAGAATTTCAAGAGCTTTTAATAAGAAAGTCAGAATTCGGGCGTATCAAAAAAGAGAACTTTTTCTAACTGTCAGACGTCCTATGACTATGACTCATATGAGCAAGGGCAAATTTGACGCAAAGTGGGAAGGACCCTATATTGTGAGCAAAGTTTTCTCAAATGGAGCTTATCAACTCTCAGAATTGGATGGTCAAAAAGTTTTGATGCCTATTAATGGCAAATTCCTTAAAAAGTACTATGTATAAATGTAAATGCTTGTAATCATCAGACAGTTTCATGTTTAGAAATAAAATTTTTATTTTATTTTTATCATGAATGATGATACATGATATTAAAGAAGATCACTATCATCCTTTTCTACATTTGGATGTGGGCCACTGCTGTCCTTCTCGAAGACGTGATCAGCAAAAGAGTCGAGAACCGCCTTGCTAGAACCCACGAGGAACTTGCAAACAGCCATCCTTATGGCTTCTTCTTCTTCAGTCTTTCCTGGTTCGAGCAGGAAATCCAGAATGTCCCTTGGTGGCTTGGGTGCAGACGAACCTTCGCTTGCTTCCGTCTTCTTCGATTGAACTGGATCAGCAGGGTGTTCTTCAGTGCTTTTCTGAACTTTTGAGGCAATTCCAGTTTTCTTGAATGCTTCTTCAGACGACATTTTTATGTTTGAAAGAAGAAGTGTTCGTTCTTGTCAAATTTCTGCTATATTTATAGGCAGAAGTTCTACAAATAATAAAATGTCACGTTCATCCGACGGTTCATCCATCCATTAATTGCGTTCATCCGACGATTCATCCGTTCATCTATTCGTCCATTCATGATCTTCTATCAATTTATTAAAGTGGGGATTCGTTATTGATCATGTTTTCATAACCTCTGAATCAATTCCGAATCTACTTGCTCATTTGTCATTTTTGACCTCTGCATAGAAATTAATCTATTTTCTTTTGAGTTCATACATATTATCACGTCCATAATACCTCTGATAATATCATATACTCTAAAACAGAAAAGAAGATTTCATTATCTATCATGTCCATAATTCATCCACAAATACAAATCTTTGAGCATAAAAGAATTATCATTTCCATTCTCATTTCACCACAAAAAGTCTATTACATTTTCTTAGACTTTCTTACAAATTATAATAGAAATCTATTACAAATCTTGGATTTTCATTCTACACCACAACAATAACCTAATAGAGATCTATCTTCTTCTTTGGATCTTCTCCGTCGGACCTTCTCCGTCAGGTTCGTTGTTGGTGGCAGTTCCTGACTGTCTGGGTCCCAGTTACGACCAGATCAGCAGGAATCAAACTCTGGTCTTCTCTCTCAGACGAGAAGAGAACCACAGAGGATGGCAGCCCGAAGTCGTGGTGCTGCCAATACAACTGGTGGATTAGGGGTAACCTCTCAAGGAAGACAGGAATGTATCCAAACCTTAGGATACAATTCCTAGTTCTCCCGTGAAAGGAACTCTACTACCCGATTTCTCGGGGTAGAGTTGACTCCACCATCCAACTCTCGTGTATAAAGGCTCTTCCTACCATCTGAGGAAGACCCTTCTATCCCACGAAGAGTTCTGAGTTATTTGATTTACGCGTCAAAAGCGTATGAGCTCCCTGATGTAGATGTCAGCAGGATATTCTCCACAACATCCACATCCCCAATGCCAGTTCTGAAGAAAATTTTCAGCCAAGTTTCTGCAGAAAGTATCAACAGAAATCATTCAGCGTGCATTTATCAAACAGAGACATGCGTGTATTGTTCAAATCAGAAACAGAAAGCTTATCTTCAAACAGCAAAAATAGTACACGTATTACACTGACTTACCTTTAAGTTTGGTGCTAAGGATTGGCAAACTCATGTTTGATACAGTACGCAGAAGTCGAACATTAGAAAACATTGCTTTCCTGTTTGAGAGTGAAATCTCCCAAAAATTTCATTCTCAGAGAAGAAGAAGAGGAATGGGGGATGAGTATCTGTGAAACTCTTCTATCTATTTAAAAGGCAAAGTACAAGTCTATTCTTGGAAAAGATCCGCATAAATAGCGCTCGTAAACCGTGGAATGAGTGTTACGTGTGCTTTGGAAGACAGAACAACATTGGAAATAGTCAAAAGGTGCTAATTAATATTCTTCATTAATGCACGCAGATTAAACACAGAAGTTGTACTTCATTCTTCAAGACAGGCACTGATGGCCTTACAAAAGACAAAACAAAAAGAGTGCAACAAAAGCACAAAAGACACGCTCTATTTTCTAGAGCGACTGAGCTTGGTACCTAGTTCTTCTACGCTCCTAACTCCCAGACGATGCAACAGAGCCTTAAATACTTCACGCTGCTCTATGAGGCTACACCCACCAGAAGAGGACAAGCCATCCAAGCCAAAATAGCTCAAGAAATTCTTGGCTAGTTGCAAGGGATCATCTTTGAGTTTAAAGACAAGGGGCTCTGGCTCTTCACCCCCAAAAGTGGGGTCACCATGGGAACAAAAGCCCAACTTGCGTGCTTCTTCCTCAGCTTTCTCTTTTGGTGTCATGTTGACGTAAGATGAAGATTAAATGAATCCTCTCCCTGTTTATATAACAGAGCTCGCCGGCGGTTCATATTCCACCATAAACTGGATGAAATCAGTCTCGGAAAATGAAGAGTCATCATGACATTTAATAAGTTCATTTGGATATTCTCAAAGAACTTCGAAGTCTTTCCGACTTCCAAAAAATTTAAAGTCATCACAGCGTGACTGATTTCATTTTATCATCTTATTTTCAAAGTATTTCGAAAATTTTGAAGTCTTTTCAATTTTTTGAAAACTTTGAAGGGGGTCTTGTAGGCCTTTAAAAATGACAGTCACGCTGAGTTGATCAAGACAGAGTCAAAAGTCACGCTCAGTTGATCCAGACAATATTTACAAATCACGCTGGGGAGATAGCTCATTATTTGTCAGAGAGTAATTATGACTGACAGCACAACAGTCGAAGAATGTCTCTTCGTATGCCACGTATGCACAAAATTCGAGAGATCACAGCCGTCTATTGCATGATTTTCGAAATCTTCTTCAGCAAGACTCAAACTTTGTCAAGTTGGCGTACCAAAAGAGCTTCTTGTCATTTAATGTGACTGACAAAAGCAATCACTACCAGAGATTTTGTGTCAGTCGAGGCACACTGAATCAAGACAGCTGGCAGTTCTATCCCAAGTCTGCGTGGATTCTGAAGCTTTCTACCCCGAGTTTGCGTGGATTTCGTCTTCATCGAGTCTGCGTGGATTTCGTCTTCATCAAGTCTGCGTGGATTCTGAAGCTTCTTGCCCCAAATTTGTGTGGATTTTGAAGCTTTCTACCCCGAGTCTGCGTTGATTTCGTCTTCAACAAGTCTGCATGGATTTCATCAAATTGGAGTATGTGGCAGCCATGCCACTGATCTCTCGCCTGCGTGTCCTGTAACTTGCACACGACTCATGCATGATTGCCATGTGTCCAACAGTTACAGGCCACGTCCAGTAACTGCTCACAACCTTGCGTATGTTAAATCCTGCGTGATTTTCAACTAAGCACAAGCTGTGAAGACAGTTATCTTTTCAGTTATTATTTTTGACTCTATAAATAGAGTTCTTTTTCTCATTCATTGTACGGATACATAGTTATCTACTGTCAAAATTTTGAGAGCTTTTCTTTTTCGCATAGTCCAAGGGATAAAGTGATCGTCTTCTAGATTAGATTCCCACAGTTGTAATTTTCCCAGATACACAATAAATAAAGGAATTTATTTATGGAAAACACCTGTTTGTTGCTTTCTATGTAGCTTCCTAGGAATCCGCATCCACGGCAGACCCGCACGTGCCGGGCTTGCCGTACGACCCCCACTAATACCACCCTTCCACCCGCATGCCCATGTGACATTGTCCGACGTCGAGTATTCATCGACCCCAGCCGACCTTGCTCTCATGACCTCGATCGTCAACTGTCGTACACTCCATGTCGTCGCCGATGCGACCCGGCGAACAACCGGTGTGCCACCATTGTGCGTGTTACCAGCAAACTGTGTGCATCTGAATCTCGTTGTTCTCTACGAGCCACTTCTACATACCTCACTCCATGAAGCTTTCGACTCCAACATGTTGCCATAGCACAGTCGCCCAACTGTCCGAGTGTCGGCACAACAAGGTCACATGAAGCTATTGCTGTGCGTACGTCCTCGCCATCCCTTCTAGACTCGCGTACAAGCAGCCACCCGATCGGCCACTGCACCAGTCGTAGCAGTGTGGGAGTTGCACCGGTTCAAGCATCACCCCCATCACCGTGTACATCGCCACCTCCTATACGGCCTCTACGACCACCTTTGTCGGAGCCCAGCCCCATGAACGTCGGCCCCTGGACCGCGATACTGCGTCGCCGAGTGCCCTTGTGCTGCAGGCCATGCTAGCGGGGGCCACCGTACCGGACTTGCCATGGACCCCTCCGACGAGTCAGCCGACCCGCGTCAGCCTACACCAGTCTACTGCGCCCCACCCTCCGAGGCACGACTCTTCCTTGGTCGCCTGGGCCTCCTCCCGAGTCGACAGACCTTTGGCTTCCAACATCGGCCACTCTCTACGAGCAGTTGCACATGTGCATGGATAGTACCCTTGCAATGTCCCAATGTGTATAGGTAAACTACCTATATGCCCTTCCTTATTGAAATTCAATTGTTGGTGATTTTTTAGAAGTTTGAGACTGATATATTGTATATTGTATAGGCTTACTACCTATGTGTATTGTAAACTACCTATCTGTATAGGCTTACAGTAGGAATATTATTATATAGTACATTGTATATTGTTATGTAATGTAGTAGTTTATATAGAAGTTGATATATATAATCCAGCATAGGAAAAATGGTAAATATACGTATTTATGCGACTCGAATATGTAGATTATTATTTTAATATGTTAAAGTATTTTTCTAAAAATACCTAAACAGAATTTGAGACCGATATATATATATATATATATATATATATATATATATATATATATATATATATATATATATATATATATATATATATAAAATATATATATATATATATATATATATATACCATTTTTCCTATGCTGGATTATATATATATATATATATATATATATATATATATATATATATATATATATATATATATATATATATATATATATATATAATATAAGGAGATTTTTCCAAATGAAAATATTTTACTATAATGGTTAACACACTTATATTATACATATGTTATCGATTTCTTCCATAAGATTATATAAATGGTTATAAAGATTTTTATACGAAATTAAAATATTATAAGTAATTTTCTAAATAGCTTAATAAGGATTTTTCTCCATACAGCGGTGTATAGGCATAGTGTGATGATTGTTGTTTGTTTATTAGGTTGGTCGATTTTATGGACCATAGCCGTAGCACGAGCTAGGTTGGCTACGACTTCGTTATCACAGATGGATCAGCGACATTGGACAAAACACCAGGCAAGTATACGTTGCCTCCCTCTACAGTTCATTTCCATGCTTATAGTTCATCTGTTTTAGTATGTTATATTTAGTTATCTTAACTGCTATAGATTTATATGATACCATGTTTACTAGTTTATTGTCTTGCTTGTATATCGGTATTTCATGACTTGATAGCGTAGTTACACCAGGCTTGATTCACATTATGGTTCATGCTAGAGTAGTCCTTACCTGTGTCATGACTGAGTTGTACCGTATCGTCACCTATATCTTGACTGAGTCGTACCTACAAGTATGTGTAATTGAACTGTTATTCCTGTATAGTTTCCACAACCTGCGAGTCCACACACGGGACGAGGGTTGTCCTTTGCACCTGCGAGTCCACACATGGGGCGAGGGTGACTTGTCTTGAAACTGACCTGCGAGTCCAGATTCGGGAAGAGGGTTGGTATTCCATTGATCTCTCATTTACTTGTTCTTCCAGCAGTTCATTTATGCATAGTTGATCCCGTATCCGTGTTCATAGTTACCTGTCAGTAGCCACATGTCAGTCTCATGTCTAGTTCCTATTTATACCCTGTTTTTGCATGATTAAACTGTTAGATAGGTATTTTTATATGTATCTTGCTATGTCCTCTGAGGACCTGATGATCTCTTCAAGTTTAACGATTGCATAGAGTTAGTTAGCAGAACGGGATGGTAGAGGATTGCGATGTATGATACCGGTATTTGCTTGTGATATTTCTTTATTATCCTCTCGTGCTTTATATTTTGTACCAAATTATATTCTGCTTATTTTATAGACTCATATCATTCTAGGAGTCTAATCGGACAATATGCTAATGGGCTGCAGACCATGACCCATAATTGTTCATTCTTGTCTTATATATTCTTGTGGATTGAGATATACTGTAGATTACCATGATACCATGACCTCGACAGCTTATACGTACTTGAGTCGGGCTGGAGTCCGCTCGATACGTAGCTGGCTTGCTCACGAGCTCGCGTCCAAGAAGCGGGTGCGGGTCGTGACACAAGGGGTCTTTTAATGTTCTAAGACTTAGTCGAATGAACCTATTTAATGAGGTTCATCGTGCCGAGTCCTAGGTTCATCCCATTAATGTGAGAATTTTGACCGACGGCCACGTGACCTATGTCTTGGAGCACTTCCGTCCTATATAATGGGGGAGTTTCTTCCGAAGAGTCACATCTTCCTCTTTTTATCCTTTAACACCATGTTGGATCCATAATTAACTTCGAGCGGCCGTTGGCCTTGCCTAAGTCAAATTTTGGTTGAGGATCCCTTCGTTCAAAGGAGCTATGCCTTCGTAGCAGAACTGCTGATGAGCTTCGGGATGTGCTGGAACGCTTCTCATAGGAAGTTCGAACTTGGGCGAAACCTTGGAGGTCTTGGAGATCCTGACGACCGAGTTCGGTCTTGTTGCCAACATGAAGTACTGCAGGTTGTGCTTTGCCCTGCTCATTGTCAGCTGCACGATTTTGTTAGGCTGGAAGTGCCTCAGAAGCTGATGCGCTTTTGAAAATTAAGGGTCTTCTGTCGTGCTATGGACTAAATTCTCGCTCGGGCCAATAGCTGCTTCAGGAAGAGCTGCGGGTCTAAGGGGTGCTGTGGTGGCAGACTTTGATGGTGACTGTATTCACATCTTCTATCCACAGTCCCTCCTCTCTTGATGATTTTTTAGTTTAACATATGTAATCACAAATACTTTGTAACAGATCCTTGTAATCAGGAAGTCTTTTTTATGTAATCGTGACGAATCTATAATAGACTCTTGTAGCCATGATATAATAAAAAGAACTTTCCTTGAGCTTTTTATCTATTTTTTATGAGTTTGTCTGTTCTGCTGGCGTACTTGATGGCCTGCGCTTCTGTGAAGCTGGATTGGTAGCGAGAGCACTAACCTGCGCCATTCGTCATCTGTGCCTTTGTGAAGATGGGTGGGTAGCGAGAGTACCCACCTGCGTCTTCTGTCACCCTGTACTTTTTTATGTTTCTATATGGTTGTGTAACAGGGATGGCCTGTTTTCCTAACTTGATTTCTAATTCTTTAGAAATCGCACAAGACTCCACATATTTGACAGTCATATCAATGAGTCTTTGCTCTGTGACTAAGTGTCTCTTCTTCTCTATGTCATAAAGCTCTTGTACTTTGACATAGTCTCTTTCTTTCTTTTCGATGGTGAGGATAGCCTCTTGATAATCTACTTTAAGCTTGGCTATCTCATCTTTGCTACTGGTAGTAGATGTCGCTTTTATATCTTCAACAAGATTAGACAATCTAGCTACTTCAGTTGTGTAAGCCTTAACCTCCTTGCGAGATTGTTTGTACTTGTCTAACACATTTCTACGTTCGTCAAGTAGTTTGCTGAAGGCAATTTCTAGCTCTTCGAAAGTAGAATCATCGTACGGAGGGTTAGTAGATACCTTATCGAAAGCCATCAGACAGACATTTGCAGTACTACTGGGTCTGTCCTCCTCCTCTGATTCACTGGCTTCACTTTTATACCAGATGCTAGTATTAGCATACTTTCGACTTGTTGTAGCTTTCCTGCTTTGTAGTGCCCTGTCCCGCAAAGTCAATCGAAGGAATCGAAACGCCGACGGCGTTCGGACTTGGCCTTACAACGGCGACTCGAAGACATCGCTCAGGTGGGGTAGTTTCGGTGAACTTGCCTTATCTCAGCCTTCACTTAATAATTCGTGTGTTTTCAACTTGCACAAGTAGGCTTAATAATAAAAGAGACGAATCCACATAGCTAAAGGGAATTATCCCGACGGATCGAATCGAGTTTAGAACATGGAAAACGTCCCACGGTCTGATTAGAGTTGGTGCTCAGCGTGCTTTGAAAATGACACTCGATCCTTCGTCCCGCGGCTTGGGAGAAGGAAAAGTTGGTATTCGACACAAACGATGAGTTAGCCTAAGTCATAGGCATCGCCCGCGTAAATGCTTGATAAAGCATGTCCGTTTCCACTGCGCAAGGCTTGGCATAGCCTTGGCTCGTCCTTCGGGTTAAGTTGTAGGCTTGAGTAAGTTAGGCAAAGTTATGCCGATCGACCTAAGTCATTCCAAGTACCGTCCCGCTCTTTCTGCGGTTGTCAAGTCAAATAGTCCCACGATTACAAGGGCCGTTATGTAACATATGACTTGGGTGATAGCGTCGCGTAAGACGTAAGTCAGTTAAAGGCACGAGCCACGGTTGGCACGATGTAAAGTTAGCCACGGCCCATGGCACTTAAGGAACACGTTTTGTTCAAGTTAAGTTGGAAGGCTACGTAGTAGTCGTTCCCTCGAGTTCAAAGAAGTTCGAGACGGTCCCTCGGTTGGGAGCCTCGCGTCCTGTCCACGTTAAGGTGTTTCGAGGCGGTCCCTCGGTTGGGAGTCTCGCGTTCCTATCCACGTTGAGTATTCGAGGCGGTCCCTCGGTTGGGAGTCTCGCGTTCCTATCCACGTTGAGTATTCGAGGCGGTCCCTCGGTTGGGAGTCTCGCGTTCCTATCCACGTTAAGAAGTTCGAGGCGGTCCCTCGGTTGGGAGTCTCGCGGTCCCGAGGCACGTTATGCCAAGTGTGATTCAAGCACGAGTTGCTAAGTATAGTTCCGGTCGTACCAACAAGTAGGCCATGCATTTACGTGAGTCTAGATGTCCCGTAGGTGCGTGGTCATTGGACACCTTGTCGATAAGGATTTCTGCCTAGACTGGTTATACGCCGGGGCACCGGGTCCAGTCATCCTAGGGGGTAGACGTTATAGCAGCGCATGCTTTTCTTGCGTGGGTAGTCGGGGGCTTTCCATGGGGCTAGCTACCTTGCATCGAAGGACCCGCCGCCTACCCGAGCTATGTCCGCGATGGCTTGTCATGCCAGTGGCCTTTCATATAGATAATTGGCGTGCTAAGCGGCGAATCCGCATGCACGGTGTCGGTCGTAACAAAGGAATTGTAAGCACGGTATGCGTTAAATGGTGAAATGTGTGCTCGGTTGCACCCAAAGTTTTATAAAGCCTACGATTCGGCTATACGTAAAGACATGTGCTTCGGCACGAAATATGGCGTCGTGCTTGAGTTCCCAACGTCGGTCCCACGAGTTTGGTCAGTCGTTGCGTGTTAAGTCGAGAAGGGCCGTAGGGCAAGTCTGGATAAGTCTGGTTACGCTGCGAGGCACGGCCTCGATGTTTGAGGCACGGGCAAGTATTTGACAGGACCTAGTCGTTACGTCCAAGAGTATGGTACGAAAGACAAGTATGAGTTGGTACATTGACAATGCAAGCACGAGAAAGGTCTAGAGACAAAGTATGGGTACGTTATTAGTGCAAGGCACGAAGATGGTCTAAAGACACTAAATAGGCCGAGCGTCGGTCCTAAAATCGATCCTTAGACAAGAATAGAAAGACAATCGTAAAGGGGCTTGTATTGCACAAAGTAAAATAAACGTGTCGGTTTTGTATGGGTGGGCGAGGAGCTCACTCCACCAGTACAGTTGAGTACTGACACCCACACAATATTTATGTGCAGGTACAGGTAGAAGCTCGTGGTGGGGGCTCGCTTGGATGCGTCGAGGCACGGAGTTCCTTGGCGATTCGAAGCGTGCGGCCGCATGGAATTGAAGACTTATACGGGACATAATGTATAGATATCGCCTTCCGAAGCTTCCGCTGGATTCAAGTATTGTATCGAGAGATGAGAGAGAGCAGAGTGAATTGCAATGTGAGAAGAGTGAATTTGAGCGATTGTAATCTCGGCCTTGCGCCCCCAATGTAACCGTTGTTTCGATATCAATAAAAATCATCTTTTGAATAACTTGTGTTTTGTTTTAAATTTTTGCTGCGTGTTCAATGACTCTGCTTGGGACTTCTGTGCGACGACCCCGTCGCCGCCGCTGAAATCGGCCGTTATGGAACCCGCCTTGCACGAGCGCAATCTAGGCTCGTGCGGCATCACGCCTTAGCGAGGACGATCGCTCCTACGGGAGCGGGACGTGACATAATGGTATCAGAGCACGGCTTTACGTCCTTGGACTACCGATTGAATTCTTTAACTCCGTTGTTTCGCAAACTCTGAATGGTGCTTCCACAATGTGATATCGTTGGTGCGCTCTCTCTCAAACGTCCCTCGGCATGTCCATACAATAAGTCTAATATTTTTAAAAGCTCGTACGAGTGTTCAATCGAACGCATCGATAGGCAATGACCTTTGGGCCGAACGGTGCCGACCTTGAGTTGATAGAAGATACGTGCTAAAAGTTAGCAAATGCGTTGCGTACTTGAACGACCTTATGCTAACAATAGCGAACGAGCACACGAGACCGAAGTATAGTTCGAACGGGATGGTTATGCACACAGCCTTTGGCTAATGTTGTGCCGATTATCGCGCACCTTGACCTTTTGGTGCAAACGAGTCACGAGCAATATTAAGTATCGCTCGGTCGGGAACGGGGATACACTTAGAGTGTATATCGATAGAAGCGCTATTGGACTAACGCTTAGGCGTACACGGAAGATTGTTTTGGATTTTGAGGAATAGTGCGAACGACTTAGTGCGTCGATGCGACGTGAACGATTACGCTAGGGATTCGTCGAACGAATTCGAAACATGTCTTAGCGAATAACGCGAACGTGATTTGGACTAGATTGGATGACTCGAATCTCGAGTGGTGTATGGTCCGTCTTGGAAATCATTCGAGCGAAAGATTGAGGATTATAAAAGTATGAAATGCGAAAACGATTGAGTAGGTGAAATCGTATCGAGGAAATTGATACGAATCGTATACGAAAAGTTAACACGACGGGTAGGTAGCATACATGAAATGTTCAATTTTAAAG
This sequence comes from Iris pallida, assembly GCA_029216955.1. NCBI lineage: Eukaryota > Viridiplantae > Streptophyta > Magnoliopsida > Asparagales > Iridaceae > Iris > Iris pallida. Next base: position 5,448,339 of record JANAVB010037619.1, read on the forward strand.
TTATGTGAATGACTCTGAGAATTGGAATGGATATCGTTCGATGATTGAGTTAGCACGGAATGATGCAAATTGAGGAAATACGTAGTCGGTGACTTAAGATAGACGGATGAACGGTACGTGATTTCAGATTTGAACGAATTGATCTTGTAAACGATTCGAGGGATAATGATCGAACTTGAAATTGAACGATTCGAGGAGATTATCCAGTCGAATGATAGCATCATTCGCACGACTCGAAGTTCGTTGCAAAGGAAGATCGTCAGGTTACGCGTATCGTCGATGGTATTGAGGCGTATCAAAGACGATACGATAACTCGAGGGTAATCTGACACGGTGAATGACGATCATGCAAGTGTTATTGTTCCAAATAGATGCAATACTTAGGACTTTGGTTGAGGCGAATGTTGGATGAAAGTGATCGTATCTTGATGATTACGCGGATAACCACAACGTTGACATTCTTGTCTTGTGCGAGCGCAACTCTAGCCTCGCACATGCGTTGCGTCGGATTTGGGGCGATCGTTCCGCGTGAGCGCTGACATGGTGATTCATGTCGCGGGAATGATCGAACTCGGAAAAATCAGGACGCGGCAACTTTGATTGTCCCGACTTGTCGGTTTGATACGAAGGCAAATTCGAGGATGTTAGGACTTGCGATTATATTCAAATAAAACTTGAGGATTGTAGGTCCAATTCGCTCATCGAGAATAATTTAGTCTAGACCTAAAACAAAGTGTTACGCCCGATGAGAAAGATTATTCCGCGAGAGTGTTGCATGGTGATTTCATGCCCACCGTGGATAATCGGACTCGCGTGAGATCGGAGCACAACATATTGTTAACTCGGACGACCTTGTGATCGATTACGTGAATTGGAATAGATGATTTCGGAAACATGAAATGTGGATTACGGTTTAGAGATGAATTGTGTCATAGCGTGCTTGATTTGAGAATGAATGATAGGCGAACTAATGTCGAACGTGTTCGAAAAGATAGACGATGCAAAATGGCTTGATGAATGAGCGATATATTCATGTCGTGGGATTGGTTAGAACGTGAGTTATCGTAGGATGGCTTTATCGAACGACTCATACCTCGTGCGACGGATATTGGAATGTGCGTAGGAAATTAATACTCGATGTTTAGAAATGGGAGTGATGCGAGCTTGGGTAGAAAACCCCGTACCATCGATTTGGTTTGACCTTAGGATGGGGTCAGTGTTGATATCGTTGTTGGGAACTATGATTCCAGTACTAACGAAAGACATAGCCTAGCGGTTAGGCAGACGTCCGCGTACGAAACGATAGGTGTTACGGAAGCACCACTCGCAAGTCTCGGTTGACATGCACGTATATCAGGGACGCCCGAATATGTGCACGATCCGACTCGAGTGGTGATGGAGGATTCTCTATCACGAGGCTTGGCTGAAATACATGTATTTTGGGGACGCCTAGAATATATACACGATCCAACTAAGTGATACGTTGAATCAAGTGAGGCTTGAGGAACGGAAAAGTGTTGTGGATTTTGAAATCGTGAGTTTCGAAGAAATGTTGATGGTAATACGATCATTGGTTTGAGACGAGTTCTAATATTGGTTGATCGGTTGGTGTGCCTTACGACTAAGTTAGCGATAAGTGCGAGCGCGGCTCGGAATCGAAGAAACGCGTAGGGGGAGTGTGTACGGTTAAGTCTTGGCCATAGAAATGGTAGGATGGTTTGCCTTCAGGAAAGTCTCGAGGACGAAACTTGTTCTGAGTGGTGTATGTTGTAGTGCCCCGTCCCGGAAAGTCAATCGGAGGAATCGAAATGCCGACGGCGTTCGGATTTGGCCTTACAACGACGGCTCGAAGACATCGCTCAGGTGGGGTAGTTTCGGTGAACTTGCCTCATCTCAGCCTTCACTTAATAATTCGTGTGTTTTCAATTTGCACAAGTAGGCTTAATAATAAAAGAGACGAATCCACATAGCTAAAGGGAATTATTCCGACGGATCGAATCGAGTTTAGAACATGGAAAACGTCCCACGGTCTGATTAGAGTTGGTGCTCAGCGTGCTTTAAAAATGACACTCGATCCTTCATCCCGCGGCTTGGGAGAAGGAAAAGTTGGTATTCGACACAAACGATGAGTTAGCCTAAGTCATAGGCGTCGCCTGCGTAAATTCTCGATAAAGCATGTCCGTTTCCACTGCGCAAGGCTTGGCATAGCCTTGGCTCGTCCTTCGGGTTAAGTTGTAGGCTTGAGTAAGTTAGGCAAAGTTATGCCGATCGACCTAAGTTATTCCAAGTGCCGTCCCGCTCTTTCTGCGGTTGTCAAGTCAAATAGTCCCACGATTACAAGGGCCGTCATGTAACATATGACTTGGGTGATAGCGTCGCGTAAGACGTAAGTCAGTTAAAGGCACGAGCCACGGTTGGCACGATGTAAAGTTAGCCACGGCCCATGGCACTTAAGGAACACGTTTTGTTCAAGTTAAGTTGGAAGGCTACGTAGTAGTCGTTCCCTCGAGTTCAAAGAAGTTCGAGGCGGTCCCTCGGTTGGGAGCCTCGTATCCTTTCCACATTAAGGTGTTTCGAGGCGGTCCCTCGGTTGGGAGTCTCGCGTTCCTATCCCCGTTAAGTATTCGAGGCGGTCCCTCGGTTGGGAGTCTCGCGTTCCTATCCACGTTGAGTATTCGAGGCGGTCCCTCGGTTGGGAGTCTCGCGTTCCTATCCACGTTGAGTATTCGAGGAGGTCCCTCGGTTGGGAGTCTCGCGTTTCTATCCACGTTAAGAAGTTCGAGGCGGTCCCTCGGTTGGGAGTCTCGCGGTCTCGAGGCACGTTATGCCAAGTGTGATTCAAGCACGAGTTGCTAAGTATAGTTCCGGTCGTACCAACAAGTAGGCCATGCATTTACGTGAGTCTAGATGTCCCGTAGGTGCGTAGTCATTGGACACCTTGTCGACAAGGATTTCTGCCTAGACTGGTTATACGCCGAGGCACCGGGCCCAGTCATCCTAGGGGGTAGACGATATAGCAGTGCATGCTTTTATTGCGTGGGTAGTCGGGGGCTTTCCATGGGGCTAGCTACCTTGCATCGAAGGACCCGCCACCTACCCGAGCTATGTCCGCAATGGCTTGTCATGCCAGTGGCCTTTCATATAGATAATTGGTGTGCTAAGCGGCGAATCCGCATGCACGGTGTCGGTCGTAACAAAGGAAGTGTAAGCACGGTATGCGTTAAATGGTGAAATGTGTGCTCGGTTGCACCCAAAGTGTTATAAAGCCTACGATTCGGCTATACGTAAAGACACGTGCTTCGGCACGAGATATGGCGTCGTGCTTGAGTTCCCAACGTCGGTCCCACGAGTTTGGTCAGTCGTTGCATGTTAAGTCGAGAAGGGCCGTAGGGCAAGTTTGGATAAGTTAGGTTACGCTGCGAGGCACGGCTTCGATGTTTGAGGCACGGGCAAGTATTTGACACGACCTAGTCGTTACGTCCAAGAGTATGGTACGAAAGACAAGTATGAGTTGGTACATTGACAATGCAAGCACGAAAAAGGTCTAGAGACAAAGTATGGGTACGTTATTAGTGCAAGGCATGAAGATGGTCTAAAGACACTAAATAGGCCGAGCGTCGGTCCTAAAATCGATCCTAAGGCAAAAATAGAAAGACAATCGTAAAGGGGCTTGTATTGCACAAAGTAAAATAAACGTGTCGATTTTGTATGGGTGGGCGAGGAGCTCACTCCACCAGTACAGTTGAGTACTGACACCCACACAGCGTTTATGTGCAGACACAGGTAGAAGCTCGTGGTGGGGGCTCGCTTGGATGCGTCGAGGCACGGAGTTCTTTGGCGATTCGAAGCGTGCGGCCGCATGGAATCGAAGACTTATACGGGACATAATATATGGACATCGCCTTCCGAAGCTTTCGCTGGATTCAAGTATTGTATCGAGAGATAAGAGAGAGCAGAGTGAATTGTAATATGAGACGAGTGAATTTGAGCGATTATAATCTCGGCCTTGCGCCCCCAATGTTACCGTTGTTTCGATATCAATAAAAATTATCTTTTGAATAACTTGTGTTTTGTTCTAAATTTCTGCTGCGTGTTCAATGACTCTGCTTGGGACTTCTGTGCGACGACCCCGTCGCCGCCGCTGAAATCGGCCGTTATGGAACCCGCCTTGCACAAGCGTAATCTAGGCTCGTGCGGCATCACGCCTTAGCGAGGACGATCGCTCCTATGGGAGCGGGGCGTGACATGCTTGACCTTGATCAATCATATGGACTGCTCTTCTTTGACAATGGACATCCCTTCTTGAAATGCCATGTCTTCTTATATCCAAAGCATATTGTTTATTCTTCGTTGCTTTTATGGACGTCCTTCTTTTTGCGGTTTGATCTCTCAAACTTCTAGAATTTTATAAAGTTTTTGACTAGCAGGGCTTGCACATCACCACTGGATGATTCTTTGTCGGAATCATTGCACATGACTCTTTATGCGTTGAAGGCGATAGATTTCTCTTTGGGGGTTGCATCTTGAAATTCTTGCAAGTCTAGCTCATGGGTCATCAGCTTGTCCATATGTGTCTCTAGAGTCATTGTGGCGAGATCGTTTCCTTCTATGATTACAGTTGCCTTCGGGTTCCAATTCTTGGTTAGAGCCCGTAGAATCTTTCCGATCTTCTCATGATTGCTGTAATTCTTACCAAGAGATTGTAAAGGATTAGTAATATCAAGAAAACGAGTAAACATCAGTGTAATTGACTCGTCGGGTTTCCTCTTGAATGATTCATACTCCTGTGTTAGTCTGCTGATTTTGGATTCCTTCACTTAGAAAGTACCTTCATGAGTCACCTCAAGAAGTCTCCAAATTTCATGAGACATAGTACAGATAGAAATACGATTGAACTCGGTTTTGTCAATTGTACAAAATAATGCATTGATGGCTCGTACATCTAGACTAGCCTTTGTTATTTCTTGGTCTGTGTATTTGTCGTGTAGCTTTTCTACTAGATCATCAACCAAAATTTTAGCCGGTTTCTTATAACCGTCTACAACAATCGACCAAAGATCAAAATCAAGAGACTTAAGAAAGTAACTCATTCGTGTTTTCCAATAAATGTAGTTCATTCCATCAAATATTGGGGGTCTATTTCTGGATTGGCCTTCACCGTTGAATATAGATTTCACGGCTGCCATATATATTATCTAGAGTGGTTATGGATATGTATAACCTGCTCTGATACTAATTATAGGACAGTTGAGCACCTCTAGAGGGGGTTAAATAGAGTATGTGTACGTACACCGAAAATAATCACCTCTTTAAAAATTAGCAGTTTATAAACTATGGAAAATATAAGAGACAGTAAATAAATGCAGTAAGCAAGAGATAGAAAATCAAACCCAGTGAACATCGCGATATATACAAGTTTCCCTCTGAGAGGACTAGTCCAATTGTAAGTACTATTGCTCACTGTTAATCTACAATTCACAAGCTAAATGATAGCGTGTCGTCTCTTTACAATACCGTACCTTGGTGACGAGTGCACGACCGACTCCAACAAACTGATTTCGCAAACTGGAACATTTTCTGGAAGACGCCTCTGATACAACTCTTTAGTACTAAAACTCTAGATCAAACAAAACTGTACTGGCTTTGGCTAAGAGTGGTATAGACGAGATTTGAAAGTTTTAGGACGCTAAAAAACACTTTAGAAGAGATAAAGAGAAGAGTGAATGAGTTAATTAGAAATGTGAAAACTCTTCTCTATTTATAGTATTTTTGGGAACTGAATTAGGGTAGAGTAGATTTCGGATGCTAGAATATCGCATACAAACGTTGCTAGCAGATTTGGTGGGAACAAATATTCAAAAATTCCAGACCGAACTCGGATCGAACTCGGTCAGAGTTCTGGCCGAATTATATTGGGTCTGAATAGAATTTTGCATGGGCCAAATTGCATAGGTTTTGGGCTATTTGGATATATGGGTTTTTTGGGATAGATAGGCAGGCTTATTTGGAATTTTGGACTGGGAATAACCTAAGCTAGTATAATCCCGAACGATCTTACATTTATATTTTGTAGACTGAATAAAATTAAAAATACATAAGAATATAAAATGACTCGAACTGAATTCTAATAAGATTGCTTCTGGATGATAATGCGATGTTCCTTATAACAGTTCATGTAACCTGTAACAGTTCGTATATTTTATGTATCGACGAAAGTAGTCGTTGATTATCAAAATCAGGTGTGACCATTAGCCAACGGGCCAACACAAACTTGATGACAAGAGTGAAAAGGTCTTCATCGGCTATGTCTCAAGTTTCAAAGGTTACAAGTTCTACAATCCAATCAAAAATAATATTGTTATTAGTAGAAATGTGGAGTTTGATGAAGAAAACTCATAGCAATAGGATGTCCAAGAATCAAGTTATGACTTGGTTCCTCTCATGGAAGAAGAAAATGAATAGCAAGTACATGAAGAAGCACAAGAGCCTATTCCACATGTGTCGCCACCATTATCTCAAGAAGACTCTTCGCCATCATCCTCGAATGAAAGAAGAGTCCCACCATTGAGGAGCCAACAAGAAGTATACCATTAAGGAGCCAAAAAGAAGTATATGAGGTAACCAAAAATCAAAATGTCCTAACACTTCTTTTGCCTTTTTTCTGATTGTGAACCATTAGTTTCGAAGAATGTCACAACCCGCTCCCGAATAATCGGACACGAGTCGGACACGTCCAGCCTTCGTTGTTAGACACGACGAAGTAAGCTATACTAAGCTAGGGAAATCTAACCAGATAAACATGAATGTGTATAATCACAACATCTATGAAACGTTCCCAGAATGATCACCATAATCCATCGATCATAATATTATAAAAGTACTAGAAAACACTATGAACTCACAACATACAATATCTAGAGGAAGAGCTAAAATAATCTAAACCTGAAACCTCAAGCTAAGTCATGGCTCCATCCTGCTCAGCTAATATCCTGGGCTCTGGCCCATAGAGTAGAATGGTACCCTGCAAGTACACCTGCAATATTTCTTACTCAGGAGCGGAGCTAAGTATATCCAAGGAAATGAACATGAACATCATGGTATGGAAATGAATACAGGAAAAATATAAAGTACGAGAAATAAGAACATGACATGAAATCTGAACATGAATACTGAAAAGTAAATACAGGAAACATGAAATAAAACCTGAACATAAAATACACAATGAACCTGATGTGTGCAATATGTCGAAATACATCCAGAGTGTGTGATTGGCTTTGGTAGATTTAGGGAACATGAAATGGTACGGCTTCGGTCCTGCGTGCACGATACGGGGCCTAAGCTATTCACATGAATAGTAACTCGGGTTTGATCACACATCTGTAGTATTTTCCCTCCTAGACACAAGTAAAATCAGGGAACAAGATACAAGACAATCTCATGAAACATCGTGTCAATCAAGGAGATACAAGCATGAATACAAGACATGAAGTAATGGACAAGTCCGAGGAGTAACTTGTCTTGCTCAGGGTGATCAAGTGTAGAATGTAAAGCTGGATGCCCACCTACTTTAGAATTTAAGTACAACTTGATTAACTTCTAAATAATCATTTGTTTAGATATTACTAACTACCTATCTATCTAGGTTTTGATGTAGTCTAAAAATGTATAGAACTAGTCATCTATAGACTGTAGTAAAATAATATACTAGCATTTCTACATAAGGGTTAGCAATATAAACTTGGAGAAATATTTGTTAAGAATAACTCATTAAAAAGTCTAACAATTCGTTAGTGAATTAGTACTAAACAACCATCTAAAATACTTATTAATCTAGCAATTGCTTGCATTGATGAAAGTGGCATTGCAGCAGCTACTAGTAATCAGCACTAGTTTACATACTAGCTCAAATAATACTCAAGGCTAGGCTTCTCCTCAAAACCCGACACCACAAAGCAACCTATCAGTTATACAATTCAACTGATCTAAACTCAGAACATATCACCTGTAAGGCATGGTCCATTCTAACTTCCAAGTATTGGCTATTCCCAAAATACCTATCCAGAAATTCATTCCAACCCCTATCGACACTGGTTGAACCCAACAGTCCTATTTGAAATAGGAAATCCTGAGAAGAATGCAGGAATTAACATAATTTAGCCAAAACCAACAAACATGAGAACAGCACTACACATATATAGAATAAATTACAAAAATACATGCAATGTTTCATAAATCCAACTTATCAGAATACTTTCTAGCTTAATCAAGATCTTTCAACTGCCAACCACATCTACTTCCCACACCAAACTACTGCCTATTTGAACTTAGTACAACCAATATCTCAAATTGAATTTAACTCTCAGCTAACGGTTACTTGGCCCCCCTTGCCATCTGAGTATCTACTAAACAGAGCCTGGTCATCATATAGCAGACTTCATCATTCCCAGAATTAGAAGTACAACAAAATAAGGATAGGCTTAAGTAGAGAATATACAATTCAAAAATCAAAGTAGGAATTAATATAACTATATTGCATGAATAATAACTACTGAATTATTTGTGCGAAGTTGAGAAGGTTCAACACTCCTAAAACTGTACGGGTCCAGCCTCTATACGGTACTCGAACATGTACTCCGGACACGTACCCGTACCCGATACGAACATCACGAGTATACACACGGACACATCCAACACCTCAACAACCTTGGCCAACACACCCGACTCAAAAGGGAAGAAGTAATCAATTCAAAAGCAAATGATAAATGACATAATACCTGAAAGAGCTCAACCAAATCAAGAACACTTTTACAGTTTTCGAACGCTGACCGATGTCACTCATTCTAGGACATGAGCAAATACACAAACAAATTACTGATTAAAATCCTCTTTGGATCCCTCAGCCATAACTCAGAGAAACATAACAGAGTAAACACAAAATCAATTGACTCACCGCTGGTGTCAATTACGACAAGAACTCTAACCGCAGTCGACACAAACACGAAAGACTGTCGACGAGTCACTGGCTCTGGATCCGATCGATCAAGAAGAATGAACTAATTAGAATTTAACAAAGTCGACTCCACAAACGCAGATCTGATGATATTATGCTATGCAAGTATACTCACCAAGTGTGAATCTCCTGAACGAAAAAGACAACAACTGAACAGAGATGACGCATATCGATGCGATGGTGAAGCATTGGGTTGGATCGGTCACCGAAATAGTGCTAAACGCTCGGAAGTAGGGGTGGTCACCATCGGTGTTGCAGATGAGACCGTACTATCATCGACGAGAAATTAGCCATGCGCCGTGGAGATCGGCCTAGTCGTCGGAGTCGGAGATGAATGTCGTACGCCGCCTGACGTCGGAGAACCGATCGGCTACTCTGCCGCTTGCCGCTGGAACACCCGTCGAGAACAGTCGCCTAGACGTGGGAAGCCTCATCCTCGCCATCGACATCACCGGGGAAGCCTGCATCCAACGTCGTCACCATCGCCATGAATCTCGTCGACGAGAAGAGAGTTCGCCGGAGATTTGTCCATGCGCTACTGACCAGGAGGAGTCGTCGTCGTCGTCGATGGATTGGTCGCCAGAGGGGTGCGTGCCTAGTCGTCGCCGTTATCGTCGCCATGGCCCTGATCACCGGAGAGTAGGGTTAGGGTTCCAGCGGGATTTGGGGAAAAGAGGAGAACGAGAGCTCGGCTTCTCAAAGATTTTAGCTGAGAATGGCTTCTCTCTCTTCACTGAAGAGAGTAAATAGGGGAAAAAATGGATTTAAGCAATAAGCCCCCTCCACTATTCGGTCTATTAGCATATAAACCCCTGCCCTTTACATATATTGCATAAATCCATAAAATCAGTTAGAAAAGGGGGACCACTAATTGTTGGTTATAACAATTTTTTTTAAAAATTAAAATCCTGCTCTAATTCCATTCCCTCCAAAAATAATTATAAAACTTATTATTTGAAAATCAATTAAATCATTAATACGAAAATAAATTTAGGATTTTAAAATACTGGAAAAGTAGAGTGACAAATCTCTCCCCCTTAAAATAATTTCGTCCTTGAAATTCAAAGGTGCAAAAATATAATTTTAAGAATATAATTTCAATTAAGACAAAAGTTGAAAACGGGCAATTTAAGTTGAGATGTGAAATAAAGTAAATTCTAGTCATGGCTAGAAAATAGTTTATTTGGTCACGCTCAAACGAAATTTCAAATATTAGGTAAGATCAATAGGTACAGAGTATAAAATATAGGCACGATCAAGATTTCTAAATATGACAAGAGATGGGACATGAATGACTTAGCACGATGAAATCAACGGTAAGATGACATGATCGATAATGATCAAAATTGGTTACGCACGAAGTAAAACAAGGTATAATTAAGATCAAGTACGATAATTTCTTACAGGAAGTTTGAAATAACAGGATCTATCCATGATTAAGATTTTTAGATAAGCACGATATGACATGAATTTTATTTGCAACTTAGAGGAGCAAACCCTGAAGGCACAAACACATTTGAAAGTTTCAGTACAATTAAACCAGAATAATTTAGGAAAATCATGGTTATTTAGGTATGATTAGGATCATAGTTTATACGAGGCACGATCAAGATATAAATACGATTCATTGAGAAAATCAAATGATTTATCCATAAAATGCAAGAAGAATTTGCCAAGATTGATCGAGAGAGTGTATGGAGTCCACCAGAAAGACGCTAGTGTCAAATCAAGATGAAAGTACAAATATTTATGATTCACGAAGAGTCAATAATCCTGTGAAAATGGAATATAGTCGCTATGGTATTCAAGAACATATGGCCATTTGAAGTCACTTTACTTAGACTCCCTACCCCGCTAGTATATATCTGACTGCAGTAAACTTTCGGCTCCGTGACTCGAATAACGACATGCTACCGAATACCCTACCGACTTATTCATTTCTAGCAATTATTAACGAAGCAACCAAGAGATCAAAATACGAAGAATTTAGGACAAATCTCAATAATACCCGAAAACCTATGAATGTCTGAAATTACTTCAACTTAGAGTTTATGACTCGCCAGTGCGCTGCTGGATAAAGTGAACCTTCAGTCTTTGTAATGCAGATAATGGCTGCAGTGCACAACTGCCATACCTTATTAGGTCATCGAGTAGTCTCTCGAACCTATCCATTGGAATTATAAAACAGTTTCAAAGAATTCAAAATGGTTTCCATTAATCCAAGTCACAATAAAAGGTGAAGTTATTTTTCTGTTAGGGTGCAAGGGTTTCACTAGGTGCCAAGATGCAACGAAGGATTCATCAATGAGTAGTGAGTACAAAAAGGGCAACTAAGAAGATTTTAAAACCTCAAACAGGGAATTGAAGTTTCAAATAGTAATCGAAATCTCAAATAAAATTCGGAATGGTAACAAGATCCCGTATATGGAACGTTATCCCGAATGGATAACAGAGTCTCAAAGGATGAACAGAAGCAAGACATCAGATAAAAGACAAGGTCTCAAAATAAGGAATAAAATCTCGTATGGGAAACAAGGTTCAACAATATCTCAATAACAACAAAATCTCGGACAAAATCTCGAAGGAAAAACAACCTCCAATAGGATACATGGTCTTAGATAGAGAACCAATATCAACTAAGTCGTGATTAGGAAATAAATCTTGAAAAGAAAATCTTGACGAGGAAACAAGTTATCGAATAGGGAACAAGGTCTCACCGAGTCGCGAGTAGGAACTGAAGTTTCAAAGTCTAGAAAATCTTGAATATGCGACAAAATCACGAATGAAAACAAGGTCTCGATATAGGAAACAGGTTCTTAAAATCTCGAATGAAATCAAAGTCACGAGTAGAAAAAGTAAATCAATGGGTGGATAGGAAACAAGCATCGAATTATAGATACGAATCTCAAATAAGAAACGAAATCTTCACAACCCTCAAAGGAATCCTCAACAATGTGCTGCATAGGACGGAGCTTAAACAAGTTTCGAATGAGAAACAGGGTTTCGAAATGAAACCACGAGAAGAGATTAAAATCTCAATTAACACGAAGTTTGATAAAGGAAACAAAATTTCCAAATAGGAGCTAACACTAGGAAGCAAAATCATGAAATATGTAAACAGTATCGAATAGTAGATTTTAAACAATTATCGAATTGTGGATCTGAAATAAGTTTACTGAAATAGGAAACAATATCTCGAAATAATTTTCGACATCAACCAAGGTTTCAAACAAGAAGTTTCAAGAAATGATCTAGGTGCTTTAAGGAATTTAAGGGAAGGCTGGATTGCGAATCAAGATACATGGTTTTCCTAACCATGCAAAAGAAATCTTTTGTCTTCAGTCTATCTTCAGTATTACTCTGGGACTAGAATCTCTTCAACCTTCTTCAACTGTTCTGTCGTAGACTGGTCCCTGCGGTAGTGCTTCCTGTGATTGCTGAATCTGTAGAGGTGGGTCCCCTTACTGTAGTCCCGATGCTCCTCGTGCTTGTCCTTGGGCAGTGTGATCAATGGTCTTCGGGCAATCCTTGACTTGATGGGCAGGCGATCCGCAGAACAAGCATAGCCTCGGTCTCTTGCGGCACTCGTCATAGTGGTGTCCAGAGCGGCGACATAAATTACAAGTGATCATCATTTGAATCTGAGTTTGAACCTTCCGCGGGACTGAAGTGTAGGGCCTCTGACTGGAACATACAGCTGCTGGCGTACTGGCTACTGAGATCATGATGCTTTTGACCTTGTGATCTGCGACATACTGGCAATCCTTCATTCGATGGACAAAAAATCTGCAGTATAAACAGAGTCCGAGCCTCTTACGACACTTGTCAACATGATGTCTCGTCCTCTTGTAGAGCACACAACAAAGGTGGCCTGAATCTGCCTTTGATGATACGGCTGATAATGTGTCTGAAGAAGCGCCATCTGAGTGTTGCGACGCTTTGCGGGTCCAAGCTAGTTGCTGTCTTCATCATAAGTCTTCATGTCTCTTCTGGGCTTCAACTTTCGGTCTGATTCTATTGTCTGTGCTATATTCTAGATGTCCCGGCTCGTGGCTCTAATCTTCAGAGGAGTCGGGTCCTCAGAGACTTGGATGATCTTCAATGGCTGCTCCAAGTTCTTGATCTGCTCTTTGGTGTAAGATATGCGTTTGGTGTCGGAGAAATCCAAAGGATTTGAGAGTCTGATAATCAGAAGTCCTTCCTAGCTCGAAAAGCATATCTACAAGTCTGGCTTGGAAAATGATGGCCTGCTCCCTCTGGATGGTCAAGGAACTCCTGAAACGTCTCCATCAACTACGTACTATCCATGGGGATAGTAGGGCGATAGAAGGGAGTGGAAGCTCGGAAGTGTCAAGTGCAGATGATTCGACGGTTCCTATATTTGTGTGTCTGAATCATCTAAAAAACAAAAAACTGTTAAATGTCCTAAACCTAAAAACAACAAGTGTTTATAGAATATCAGTATACCCGATGTACCCGATTTCTGATGCTGTGATTAAGTTTCCCTAGTTTAATCAAGTCCCCCAATAGTACACTAATACCTAGGTACCATTAGGATAGACCTGCATGGGCCACCACTAAAAATATGTCATGACCCGCTCCCGAATAATCGGACACGAGTCGGACACACCAAGCCTTCGTCGTTAGACACGACGAAGTAAGCTGTACCAAGCTAGGAAAATCTAACCAGATAAACATGAATGTGTATAATCACAACATCTGTGAAACGTTCTCAGAATGATCACCATAATCCATCGATCATTATATCATAAAAGTACTAGAAAACACTATGAACTCACAACATACAATATCTAGAGGAAGAGCTAAATAATCTAAACCCGAAACCTCAAGCTAAGTCATAGCTCCATCCTGCTCAGCTAATATCCTGGGCTCTGGCCCATAGAGTAGAATGGTACCCTAGAAGTACACCCACAACATATCTTAGTCAAGAGCGGAGCTAAGTATATCTAAGGAAATGAACATGAACATCATGGTATGGAAATGAATACAGAAAAAACATAAACTACGAGAAATAAGAACATGACATGAAACCTGAACATGAATACTAAAAAGTAAATACAGGGAACATGAAATAAAACCTGAACATAAAATACACAATGAACCTTATGTGTGCAATATATCGAAATTCATCCAGAGTGTGTGATCGGCTTGGGTAGATTTAGGGAACATGAAATGGTACAGCTTCGGTCACGCGTGTACGATACGGGACCTAAGCTATTCACATGAATAGTAACTCGGTTTTGATCACACATCTGTAGTTGTCACGACCCGCACCCGATTTTCGGACGCGAGCTCGTGAGCAAGCCAGCTACATATCGAGCGGACTCCAGCCCGACTCGAGTACGTATAAGCTGTCAAGGTCATGGGTATCAAGTCTAATCTAAACTATATCTTAATCCACATGAATCATATAAAACAGGAATGAACAAGTATGGGTCATGGTCTGCAGCCCATTAGCATATTTTTCGATTAGACTCCAAGAATGATATGAGTCTAATAAATAAGCAGAGTAATCATGGTACTGAATATAAAGCACGAGAAGATAATAAAAAAATAACACAAACAAATACCTGTATAACGCATCGCAATCCTCTACCATCCTGCTCTACTAACTAACTCCATGTAGTCGCTAAACCTGAAGAGATCATCAGGTCCTCAGAGGATGTGAAACCCGTAACTTTTAGTTAATTATTTGAATAATTTAATCAGCTAATATAATTAATTATTAGTTGTTAATTTAGAAAAATACATTTTTAGAAATTATTAATTCTGGAAATTTTAGTCAAAACCCGTATTTTTCTAATTAATTAAAATTGTGTTTTAGTTAGATTAAAAATTATTATTTTTTAAAAAAATATAAATTCCTGGACTTTTGATTGTCTGGCTAGACCCGAACCCATTCCCATTCTCGAAACCCGACTCGGAATCAATTCCGAAAACCGAGATCGGTTTCATATAAAATTCTAAGTTAAATATTATATAAATCTATTATGGAATCTTTTCCTTTCCACTTATTAAAACCACTTACTGATATTAACTCTTTTCTCTCTCTAATGCGAATGGAATGAATTCCATTTCTCTGAGCTCACTATTGCTTTCATTAGCTCATTTCTTTAACACATTCTTCATTAACTCTTTCTAATCTCTCTATTTACTCACTGAGGGTTGACGACCCCTCCTTTCTTCTTCGTGGAACCGACGAGCCTTCATGATTTCGGTTTCCCGCCGACCGAACCCCTCGGCTTCCCCAACCGCCGGAGCCCTTCTTCTCCCATAACCCCCATTCTTCTCCTATATAAAATCCTCTCCCAACCCCTTCTCTCCACCCCATCTCTATTCTTTCTTTTTCCCCAAAACTCCAAATCCCTAGCCTTCCCCACCGATCCGACCGACCCCCTGACTGGCGCAGCACCCCGCGCCGCCCCTCCAGCGTTTCTCCGAGCCGATCCCGGCCCGGCGCCCCGGCCAGCTGTCACCCACCGCTTCCCGGTGCCCCGGTTCCTTTTGGCCGTGCACGTAGCCTGTCCAGAGCGGCCCAGTCCCCGTGTGTACCCTCCGGCGTGGTTCGATTCCGAGTTCTGGTTCCGTTTTTGCGGATTCGCGTAGTTTACGCAGCTGTACCCCGGTGAGGCGTGTTCCGAGTCCGAGGCAACCCTTCGGATTCCGTCGTTTGGGTAATTTCTGTATAATCACAGTAGTTCGTCCCTCCCGTAGTGGTCTGTGATGATTTTGGCACACGAATTCTCTTCGGAATTTGGTTTTTGTTACGTTTTGGTTCGGGATTTTTCCGAGAACTCTTCGGAAAGAGTTCTGTAGGTTCGATTTTGAATTGTTGGCTTTGGAAATAGGTTCTGTGGTTTTCTTAGTTTTGTTGGCTTGGTTTGGATTTTTTCGAGAAATTTTCGGAAAAGTTTCTGTTGGTTGCTGTGATGTTTTCCGAGATGGTTTCGAGATTTCCGAATTCGTTTCGGGTTTTTCGAATTAAATTGGGAAATGTTTTGTAAATATTTTATGTATAAATATTGAGTTTACCTGGTTTGGGATAATTGTTAGAATTTATGGCATATTTTCCCAGTTTTTGGGTTGACCCGAAAATAGAGGGAGTGCTGCCGGATTTTTCTATAGAATTATATAATTTTAAAATGGTTTTTCGGAAAAGAATATTATTTTGGATTTTTTTGGGCGACGGCCGTATTGGTCAACGGACCCTGGCTAAGTGCAAACGAAACCGGTTTCTCCCGGACGTTGAGGCATTAGCCTATATGACGATTGGACCAATATCTGAGACTCACTATTAAATTTATAGTTTTATTTTGTAATTAAATTGTAGGATTTTTAGGGACTAACTAATATTTTTCTTCTTATTTTAATTCATGTAAAATGGTCTGTAAAGGGCATAAACCCATTTAATTTTCTACAAATTTGTAATAATTAGTAATGTGGATATGATTTTTGGTGGATGTTCAAAGCGTAAATTTAGGAATACTGATAATAATTATAATATTTTAGAAATTCACGTTATTCTCATTTAAAGAAAAATGTATTTTTATAGATAATTATAAATACTAAGTTTTTCGAATAAACTGATAAATACAAGTTTTTCCGAAATTAAATATAAATTGATGTTTTATAATTACAACACTGATAATCGCGTTTTCTTCGTGTTAACTAAATAAAGATTAAAATTGATTAGGACAAAACTTAGAGATTACAACTAGCATAGTTAGCATGGCATTTTGGAATCTGGGATGAACTTCTCGACTGTAGGATTTCGAGGACGAGGCTAATCTCAATTCTGAAGTCTCAATCCTTCAAGTCCAGTCGAATTTGAGGTAAGTACATTTTGTGTTAGTTTACCATTATTTAGTAATCGTTTTAATGCAAGTTTAAACCATGATGCAACACGGAACTCTCTCTGGGAGCACTGACTGTAACTACTGTAACTACTGTAACTGTTTGGGGACTGGGAGAGCAGTGTAATGAGTATGACCACATCCAAAGTAATAATTTAGAACTGTATTAGCTTACCCCTCATACACACGGGGATAAGCCATATCATTCACTGTACAACCCAAGCCGGTCATATTCATTGCCTATTCATATCATAATGTTTTAACTGCTGGAAACTGTTTATTTTTAAATTGTTTAAAAGTGCATGATTCTATTATTATTTAAATTATCAAATTAGCATGAATTGTACTTTGCTCCCTCTTGACTGGAGATCCAATATTTTTAGGTATCACTGATGATGCTTTGTTCCGCGGTATTTTTCTCGAGATCCCAACTAGAGGACGATGATCTCGAGACTGATGAGCTGGTTGCCTAGATTTTCTTCTTCTTTATAATTCACGATGTTTTGGAAAAATAATATATTTCAGATGTATCTTTCATTTTGTTGTAAAAAGTTTTAAACTATTCGAATTATTAAAGTTGTGGCAATTAGAATTTGTGTTGTTGATTACCTGCTTGAGTGATACAGCTTACTGCCGCTGTCTCAACAACGGTGCAGGCTGGGCATGATCCGATTTGACCCAAGAAATTGGGACCGGGTCGTGACATGTTTTTAGTGTGGCCCATGCAGGTCAGATCAACAACTTACGAGAACATATTTAGAAATAATTAGAACACTAGAACATCAATTTGTCACAACATAGGACCGAAATATATTATAAACAAATATTTTTGTTTGCTATAGACTGGTAGGCTACCTTGCTTATGTTTTGTATCCTAAACCTTCCAGAGTATGGCCAAAGGAAAGACCACTTGTTCCGGCTCTGCTGACAATGAGGTCCACCACCGGTCATACTTAGACCCATACCCATCATTGAGACCTGTAACTGCCCTATTACTATCTCAGACCATAAATTCTTAGTACCCTTGTGATGTCCTTACCCAACTATGATGTACTCTTAGGGATAGACTGGTAGATTGTTATAGAGGATGTGTAATATTCAGCCCATCTGGAGAGCCAGAATTGAAATCTATCGAGCTCCTGAAGACATGAAGAGTATGTTACCTACACCCTATTACTAAAGAACTCGGACCTCCCCATCCTATCATAGCAGAATTCATGGACGTTTTCCTGATAGTTTTCCAGGATTATCCCAGATCGAGACATAGGATTCACCATTGACCTAGTTCCCGGCCCTTCCCTATTTCTAAGGGATGCTACAGAGTCAACCCCAAGGAGGCCAAGGACATGAAGGACCAGATCAAAGAACTGAAGACCCAGGGATTTATCCGAGACGGAGCTTCACCCTGAGGAGCACCTGTCTTGTTTGTGCCCAAGAAGGACGGAACAGTGCGGATGTGCATCGTCTACCGGGTGCTGAACAACATCACTATCAAAGAACAAGTACCATATGCCCCGGATCGATGACCTATTTGATCAATTGAGTGGAGCTAAGGTGTTTTCGAAGATTGACCTCAGATCTGACTATCATCAGATCAAGGTCAGGAAGGAGGACATTCCCAAGACGGCGTTCAACACCAAGTATGGATAGTTTGAATTCTTGGTCATGTCGTTTGGACTGACGAATGCCCCTACGGTATTCATAAACCTCATGAGCAAGGTTTTCCATGAATACCTAGACCAATTTGTTGTTGTCTTCATCGACGATATTCTGATCTACTCAAAGACTAAGAATAGCATGAAGATCACCTGAAAAAAGTTTTGGAAACTTTGAGGAAGGAGAAGCTTTATGGTAAGCTATCCAAATGTAAATTCTTTCTAGACAAGGTGGATTTTTTTGGCCATGTTGTCACAGAAAAGGAATTTCGGTGGATCCTAAGAAGATAGCTGCCATTGAGAAGTGGTCTACCCCAAGCTCAGTTGCTGAAATCAGAAGTTTTCTTGGGCTTGACTGGCTACTACCGGAAGTTGTGAAGGATTTCACCAGAATTACTGAACAGATGACGAAGCTTACAAGGAAGAATGAAGAGTTCGTTTGGACGGAAGCTTGCCAGACATCATTTGAGGAACTAAAGAAGAGACTTACAACAACATCGATACTTGCGCTACCCGCAAGTACCGGCGGTTTCTCAATCTACAGTGATGCCTCTGGAAAAGGACTGGGTTGCGTTCTTCAACAACATGGGAAAGTAATTGCTTACGTATCTAGGCAAATACGGACTCATAAGAAGAACTATCCCACACATGATTTGGAGTAAGCAGTTATTTTTGCACTGAAGCTGTGGAAGCCTTATCTCTATGAAGAGATAGTAGAAATATTTACAGACCATAAAAGTCTTAAATATGTTTTCACTCAGAAGAAGCTGAACATGAGACAAAGAAGATGGCTGGAGCTGATCGACATCGACCTGCAGTACCATTCGGGAAAGGCTAATGTTGTGCATATGCACTTAGTCGATACCCGATGGCAACGTTCTTAACCAAGGAGCGGCACTTTGTTGGAGGACATAAAGAAGCTTGGTCTGGAAATTGTACTGCCTGAGGAAAATGAAAGAATTGGGGCGAGAAGCTATTGTACCTGGAGCTGACTCAACCATGATGCAGTTGTAATTGCGTTCAAGTCTGATGGACAAGTCAAGTCACTTCCAAGACGAGACGCTTTGCAAACTCAGAGATGAAGTTCTGGCATGAACACTTGAAGGATTCTCTATCGCTAGTGACGGAGCATTGAAGAATGGTACGAGGCTGTGTGTACCATCTGGCGAACTGAGGAATGAGCTGATGCAAGAAGCCAGTCGCAGTATTCCATACATCCTGAAGCTAATAAGATGTATCGGGATATGCGCACCAGTCGCAGTATTCTCGATCCCAAGGAGGAAAGGACGCTATTTGGGTTATTGTGGACCGACTGACTAAGTCAGCTCACTTTATCCCCTTCAAGGTTGGTTTATCTACTGAGAAGTTGGCGGCAGTCTGTATATGCGACATATCTACCGGATTCATGGAGTACCGGTAAGTATTGTATCTGACCGAGATACTAGATTTACCTCACACTTTTGGAAGAGTTTGTAGGACAGCTTGGGAACAAAACTGAAGTTCAGCACAGCCTACCATCCCCAAACTGACGGACAATCAGAGAGAACCATCCAGACGCTAGAGGACATGCTGAGATCTTACATCTTGGAATTTGGAGGGTCTTGGGAAGACCACTTGCATTAGTGAAATTCTCCTGCAACAACAGTTACCAAGCTAGCATGGTATGACACCATTTGAAGCTCTTTATGGATGTCGTTGCCGCACTCCACTTGCATAGGATAATGTAGGAGAAAGAGTACTGTTGGGTCCTGAAATGGTGATTAACGCAGCAGAAAAGGTGAAGGTGATTAGAGACAAGCTCAGGATCGCCCAAGACAGACAGAAGCATTGGACAGATAGCAGTCGTCGACCACTGGGGTTTGAAAGAAGGAGATAGTATTTTTGTGAAGATTTTACCTACCAGAGGAACTATCCGATTTGGCAGAGCTGGAAAGCTGAGTCCCAGATATATCGACCATTTGAAGTTTTGAGCCGAATTGGAGAAATAACGTATCGGTTAGCTCTACCAGCTAATCTTGAGGGCGTGCACAACGTCTTCCACGTTTCGCAGTTCAGACGCTACATTCCGGATCAGAGTCACATCTTGGACCATTCAGAGCTGGAGATTGGACCCAGCCTTACAGTGCCAAAGAAGCTAGTGTTGATGTTAGACAGAGGTGAGAAGAAAACCAGAAATACTGTGCCGCCTCATAATTCCTATTTCTTGTAAGCATTATCTTTCGTATTTTTCTGGACTAAATTTGACTGATGCTGCTAAGTTAGCCTAGTTTTGCAAGCTTGATCATGACATATTTTATTGGGTCGACCCACTAATATATTGTCTAATCAGAACCGGTGCATGATGGTCTGATCAACCTCGTGTACTTTGGTTCGCTTTTGTATATTCTTGTTATACGTGGATGGTGTCATAGCTAAATTTTGTCCATAAACATCTCATCCACAACTGCCTTGGTAATTCTTATTGTTGGACCTGATTTATGGGCGCAGTACCCGTACCTGCTTGGTTTGTTGTAACCCTACCCTATCCTTAAATTTCGAGGACAAAATTTTCTAAGGAGGGAAGTTTGTGAAACCCGTAACTTTTAGTTAATTATTTGACTAATTAATTAGCTAATATAATTAATTATTAGTTGTTAATTTAGGAAAATGTATTTTTAGAAAATTATTAATTCTGGAAATTTTAGTCAAAACCCGTATTTTTCTAATTAATTAAAATTGTGTTTTAGTTATATTAAAAATTATTATTTTTAAAAAATATAAATTCCTGGACTTTTGATTGTCTGGCTAGACCCGAACCCGTTCCCATTCTCGAAACCCGACTCGGAATCAATTCCGAAAACCGAGATCGGTTTCATATAAAATCTAAAGTTAAATATTATATAAATCTATTATGGAATCTTTTCCTTTCCACTTATTAAAACCACTTACTGATATTAACTCTTATCTCTCTCTAATTCGAATGGAATGAATTATATTTCTCTAAGCTCACTATTGCTTTCATTAACTCATTTCTTTAACACATTCTTCATTAACTCTTTCTAATCTCTCTATTTACTCACTGAGGGTTGGACGACCCCTCCTTTCTTCTTCGTGGAATCGACGAGCCTTCTTGGTTTCGGTTTCCCGCCGGCCGAACCCCTCGGCTTCCCCAACCGCCGGAGCCCTTCTTCTCCCATAACCCCCATTCTTCTCCTATATAAAATCCTCTCCCAACCCCTTCTCTCCACCCCATCTCTAATTTTCTTTTTCCCCAAAACTCCAAATCCCTAGCCTTCCCCACCGATCCGGCGATCCGACCCCTCTGACTGGCGCAGCACCCCGCGCCGCCCCTCCAGCGTTTCTCGAGCAGATCCCTGCCCAGCGCCCCGGCCAGCCGTCACCTGCCGTTTCCCGGCGCCCCGGTTTCTATTGGCCGTACGTGCAGCCTGTCCCGAGCGGCCCAGTCCCCGTGTGTGCCCTCCGACGTGGTTCGATTCCGAGTTCCGGTTCCGTTTCTGCGGATTCGCGTAGTTTACGCAGCTGTACCCCGTGAGGCGTGTTCCGAGTCCGAGGCAACCCTTCGATTCCGTCGTTTGGGTAATTTCTGTATAATCACAGTAGTTCGTCCCTCCCGTAGTGGTCTGTGATGATTTTGGCCCACGAATTCTCTTCGGGAATTTGGTTTTGTTACGTTTTGGTTTCGGGATTTTTTCGAGAACTCTTCGGAAAGAGTTCTGTAGGTTCGGTTTTGAATTGTTGGCTTTGGAAATAGGTTCTGTGGTTTTCTTAGTTTTGTTGGCCTGGTTTGGATTTTTCCGAGAAATTTTCGAAAAAGTTTCTGTTGGTTGCTGTGATGTTTTCCGAGATGGTTTCGAGATTTCCGAATTCGGTTTGGGTTTTTCGAATTAAATTGGGAAATGTTTTATAAATATTTTATGTATAAATATTGAGTTTACATGGTTTGGGATAATTGTTGGAATTTATGGCACATTTTTCCAGTTTTGGGTTGGCCCGAAAATAGAGGGAGTGCTGCAGGATTTTTCTATAGAATTATATAATTTTAAAATAGTTTTTCGGAAAAGAATATTATTTTGGATTTTTTTGGGCGACGACCGTATTGGTCAATGGGCCCTGGCTAAGTGCAAACGAAACCGGTTTCGCCGGACGTTGAGGCATTAGCCTATATGACGATTGGACCAATATCTGAGACTCACTATTAAATTTATAGTTTTTTTTGTAATTAAATTGTAGATTTTTAGGGACTAACTAATATTTTCTTCTTATTTTAATTCATGTAAAATGGTCTGTAAAGGGCATAAACCCATTTATTTTTCTGCAAATTTGTAATAATTAGTAATGTGGATATGATTTTCTGGTGGATGTTCGAAAGCGTAAATTTAGAAATACTGATAATAATTATAATATTTTAGAAATTCACGTTATTCTCATTTAAAGAAAAATGTATTTTTATAGATAATTATAAATACCAAGTTTTTCGAATAAACTGATAAATACAAGTTTTTCCGAAATTAAATAAATTGATGTTTTATAATTACAACGCACTGATAATCGCGTTTTGTTCGTGTTAACTAAATAAAGATTAAAATTGATTAGGACAAAACTTAGAGATTGCAACTAGCATAG
The DNA here is from genome assembly GCA_029216955.1 of Iris pallida. Taxonomy (NCBI): domain Eukaryota; kingdom Viridiplantae; phylum Streptophyta; class Magnoliopsida; order Asparagales; family Iridaceae; genus Iris; species Iris pallida. The sequence goes on from JANAVB010037619.1 coordinate 5,471,501, forward strand.
TTAGCATGACGATTTTGGAATCTGAGATGAACTTCTCGACTGTAGGATTTCGAGGACGAGGATAATCTCAATTCTGAAGTCTCAACCCTTCAAGTCCAGTCCAATTTGAGGCAAGTACATTTTGTGTTAGTTTACAATTATTTAGTAATCGTTTTAATGCAAGTTTAAACCACGATACAACACGGAACTCTCTCTGAGAGCACTGACTGTAACTATTGTAACTACTGTAACTGTTTGGGGATTAGGGGAGTAGTGTAATGTGTATGACCACATCCAAAGTAATAATTTAGAACTGTATTAGCTTACCCCTCATACACACGGGGATAAGCCATATCATTCACTGTACAACCCAAGCCGGTCATATTCATTGACTATTCACATCACAATGTTTTAACTGTTGGAAACTGTTTATTTTCAAATTGTTTAAAGTGCATGATTGTATTATTTTTTTCAATTGTCAAATTAGCATGAATTGTACTTTGCTCTCTCCTGACTGGAGACCCAACATTTTTAGGTATCACTGATGATGCTTTGTTCCGCAGTATTTTTCCCGAGATCCCAACTAGAGGACGATGATCTCGAGACTAATGAGCTGGTTGCCTAGATTTTCTTCTTCTTTTATAATTCATGATGTTTGTGGAAAAATAATGTATTTCAGATGTATCTTTCATTTTCTTATAAAAAGTTTTAAACTATTCGAATTATTAAAGTTGTGGCAATTAGAATTTGTGTTGTTGATTACCTGCTTGAGTGATACAGCTTACTGCCGCCGTCTCAACAACGGTGTAGGCTGGGCATGATCCGATTCGACCCAAGAAATTGGGACCGGGTCGTGACAGAGGACTAGCATGATACATAAAACATGCCTATCTAACAGTTTAATCATGCAATAATATATACAGGGTATAAACAGAAACTAGACAGGAAACTGACATGGGGCTACTGACAGGTAACTATGAACACGGACATGGGATCAAGTATGCTTAAATGAACTGCTGGTAGGTCAATGGATACCAACCCTCGCCCCGAATGTGGACTCGCAGGTCGGTTTCAAGAGAAGTCACCCTCGCCCCGTTTGGGACTCGCAGGTGCAAAGGACAACCCTCGCCCCGTGTGTACTCGCAGGTTGTTTCAAGACAAGTCTCCCTCGTCCCGTATGTGGACTCGCAGGTACAAAAGACAACCCTCGCCCCGTGTGGGACTCGCAGGTTATGGGAAAGACAAGGAATAGCAGTTCACTCACACATACTTGCAGACACGACTCAGTCAAGACACAGGTGAAGACACGACACGACCCAATCACGATACACGAGAGAACCAATCTAATATGAACTAACAAGGCTAACTATGTACAAGGACTATAGCTATACTAGCATGTACGATATACAAATCACAAGTAATAACCAACTAGTAAAACTATATAATAATAGAAATATGCATGTAACCAAACTGTAGAGGGAGGCAAGGTATACTTGCCTGAGGGTTGCACGGAGAACCAATAAGATACCGTCAACTGGTACGCCATAAAGTCAAAGTCATCACCACTGTCTCCGAAAGCTGAAAAAACATCGCCAACATTCTCAGAATAGTCAAATTAGCTAGAATTGCCTGTCCTTAAGTCCAATTCTGGACACTGGGCAAAACGGTAATTTCAGGCAAAAACGGAGTCCGTCGTTGGACCCACTTTGCACCGAAAAGCGTGCCAGAGTCAGTGGTCTCTAAAGTCATCAAACTACATGTCTACGGATCTGGTTTTCTGATACGAACCCAACCGTATGTCCAATGTTGGATTCCGGCGGGCCGTGCACAAAATCACCCGTTGAGTCGGACCGGGGGGCCCGCGATACAGCAATTTTATCAACTGTCTCAGAATCGGACCAAATTTGGCATACAGGACCAGAAAAACGATAAGGTCCTGATGGCGCAAGTTTCGTCTCGATCTGACGAGCTAGCGTGCACAAAGTAATTGAAAAATTTGCAAAGTGCACGATACAGTAAATTTCGACGGATACGGATCAAATTCGTCGCGCACACACGACCAATTTGAATTCCGTCAAAGCCCACACAACCACAAAGCCGATACGCAGCTTTTGATGCTTTCGGTTCGCGACCACGTCGCGGATTGGCGGGATGCACGTCGTGTGGATGAAATTTATTGATTTTTAAACAGATTTTTGGTCGATTTCGGGATTCGATTTCTCGACATGTAGTCGATAATTTCCAAATCCACGAAAAGGGTCGTGCAGTCCTATATGTTGTATAAAAGACTCTTCAAATAAATTTTCTAATATGGTACTGGATCGATCAGAATCGATCGTCAAATGTGGGTTCATGGGCTGTTATCTTATTCTGTTCGGGACAGAATTCTGGTCGATTTTGTGTCGATTTCTCGGACAACCTAGGGCTCTACAATTAATTCTAATTGAAGGGACTTAGGGTCGTATAGTTTGTGAACGCACCTGAGAAAGAAGATTGTGAAACGATTGATCGAAGTAGCAGGAAAATTACCCTAAAGACAGCATCTCGCGCTGCTGTTACTGCTGCTCCGCTGCAGCCGTTCCGTCCGTGCGCGCGCGACGGCCGACGATGGGCGGCCGGTGGCGGTGGCCCCGACGACGCGCGGCCGCGCTGGCTGTCCAAGGGTGCGGGGTTGCGGCTTTAGCGTTAGGGTTTGAGTGGTTTCGATGAGAGATCCTCCCTCTCTTATTCGCGTGTGTTCTGTTCGTTTAAGGCTCGGTTATAGCAGGGAATATAGGAATAGGCTCGGGTGGGCTGGGGTCTTATGGGCCTCGGGTTTCAATGTCCTGGGCCCGGCTGAGCTTAGTTGCAGCCCGATGCTTTCCAATTCTTTTTCTTTTTTTCTTTTCTATTTCTTATTTGTATATATAAATAAGTAGATATATACATATATATATATATATATATATATATATATATATATATATAATATATATATCCTTTTATATACATACATACCTACACACATATATATACATACGTACAAATATATATATATTATATATATATATATATATATATATATAGATATATATATATATATATATATATATATAATTTGTTTTATCTAATATACACATATATATCTATATATATGTACACACAATTACATGTATATATTTATATATAATCAGATACGCACATATACATATATATATTTATATATATATACACACATACATACATATATTATATACATTATACACTTATATATTTATATGCACGTATACACCTTTATAATATATTTATATATACATACAAATACACATCTATATAATATTTATTACACATACATATATCATTTATATAATAATGGTTTAATAATATAAATCGTTAACATTAACAACAACAAGGTAGTATTTAAAGATAATAAAAATCCTAATAACAATTAAATAGCCCAAAAATCGTTTCTGACGATACAACATGCACACTACTTATCTGCCTCCAGAACATCCTACAAATTTGTAAAACACTACTTAATAATAATAAACCTATAATCTACCTATAATAAATATTCTTTAGTAAATAATTGCCAATTCCAAATATATACAAAAATGCTTGCACTTACGAAACATGTCTACAAGGCCGTACTTGGTCCCACTACATGCCTACCTGGGCTTGGATTTGGTTCGGCCTAGTTCGGACTAACTTGGTTCAACCGGGTTCCTGCAAAGTCAATAAATCTAATAATGATTAATTAAACTTATTATAATGGTCATGCTATAACTTGGCCTGGTTTTCCTAGTTAGGACACTCCTATGGCTCGGCATTCTCCAACCATGGCTAAACACTAGTCAAAGCACGCCACTGTACTATCCGTGCCATGATTCATAGTCGTCTGGTACGTCAAAACTCAACCATGGCTAAAATCATCGACCGAAATAATTAACTAAATAATCATTTATAAAATCTACACGTCACCATTTAAATCAAATAAATAAAAAAATTATTTCAAAATTTCGGGAAGGGGAGCTTCAAATCTACCTACCTTAAAAATAATTTCGTCCTCGAAATTCTAATTTATAACTATTCCTTAAAAATCAAAGTCTCCTATTACCTTAATCACCTCAAATTTACTTTCTCCAAAAATATTTTATGACCTTCTCTAGTCATTTTATAATCCCCGAATACTTGAGGACTTCTACCCACCTTTGGTCACACTACTCCTCAAAACACGGTCACTAAGTCTTATAATCTTCTAACTAGTTGCTAACAATTCTACCGGCAGATATCTAGGTATATGGAATCTATAATCCCGCATATCTATAAACAACCCAAATATTCAATAGTCAAGCAATATTATACTATAATTAAGAATTTCTAATAAATTCTAGACAGCACAATCAATCCTCACCCCGGAATAGGAAGCGACGAGAATCAATGGTACGAAAAGCAAGGAAGTATAATCGAGAGCAAATATGGAGTTTTCAAGGACGTAGAGAATTTCTAGGAGAGTTTTCAAGGCAGAGTGGATTGAGATTTCTAAGGTCTAGTCAAGGTCGCAGGCTCGTACCAGTACAGTAACGTAACCGGTACGATATGCTCTGACCTGCATGGGCCACCACAAAAACTTGTCAAGACCCGCACCCGATTTTTGGACGCGAGCTCGTGAGCAAGCCAGCTAAGTATCGAGCGGACTCCAGCCCGACTCGAGTAAGTATAAGCTGTCAAGGTCATGGGTATCAAGTCTAATAAACTATATCTCAATCCACATGAATCATATAAAACAAGAATGAACAAGTATGGGTCATGGTCTGCAGCCCATTAGCATATGGTTCGATTAGACTGCAAGAATGATATGAGTCTAATAAATAAGCAGAGTAATCATGGTATTGAATATAAAGAACGAGAAGATAATAAAGAAATAATACAAACAAATACCTGTATAACGCATCGCAATCCTCTACCATTCTGCTCTACTAACTAACTCCATGTAGTCGCTAAACCTGAAGAGATCATCAAGTCCTCAGAGGACTAGCAAGATACATAAAATATGCCTATCTAACAGTTTAATCATGCAATATATATACAGGGTATAAACAGGAACTAGACAGGAAACTGATATGTGGCTACTGACAGGTAACTATGAACACGGATATGGGATCAAGTATGCTTAAATGAACTGCTGGTAGGTCAATGGATACCAACCCTCGCCCCGAATATGGACTCGCAGGTCGGTTTCAAGACAAGTCACCCTCGCCCCGTATGTGGACTCGCAGGTGCAAAGGACAACCCTCGCCCCGTGTGTGGACTCGCAGGTTGTTTCAAGACAAGTCACCCTCGCCCCGTATGTGGACTCGCAGGTGCAAAGGACAACCCTCGCCCCGTGTGTGGACTCGCAGGTTGTGGGAAAGATAAGGAATAGCAGTTCACTCACACATACTTGCAGACACGACTCAGTCAAGATACAGGTGAAGACACAACACGACCCAATCACGATACACGAGAGAACCAATCCAATATGAACTAACAAGGCTAACCATGTACAAGTACTATAGCTATACTAGCATGTACGCTATACAAATCATAAGGAATAACCAACTAGTAAAACTATATAATAATAGAATATGCATGTAACCAAACTGTAGAGGGAGGCAAGGTATACTTGCCTGAGGGTTGCACGGAGAACTAATAAGATACCGTCAACTGGTACGCCATAAAGTCAAAGTCATCACCACTGTCTCCGAAATCTGAAACAAACATCGCCAACATTCTCAGAATAGTCAAATTAGCTAGGATTGCCTGTCCTTAAGTCCAATTCTGGACACAGGGGCAAAACGATAATTTCAGGCAAAAACGGTGTTCGCCGTTGGACCCGCTTTGTACCAAAAAGCGTGCCAGAGTCAATGGTCTCTAAAGTCATCAAACTACATGTCTACGGATCCGGTTTTCCGATACGAACCCAACCGTATGTCCAAAGTTGGATTCCGACGAGCCGTGCACAAAATCACCCGTTGAGTCGGACCGGGGGGCCCACGATAAGGCGATTTTATCAACTGTCTCAGAATCAGACCAAACTTGGCATACAGGACCAAAAAATGATACGGTCCTGATGGCGCAAGTTACGTCTCGATCTGACGAGCATGCACAAAGTAATTATGACATTTGCAAAGTGTATGATATCGTAAATTTCGACGGATACGGATCAAATTCGTCGCGCACACACGACCAATTTGAATTCCGTCAAAGCCCACACGACCATGAAGCCGATACGCAGCTTTCGATGCTTTCGGTTTGCGACCACGTCGCCCGGATTGGCGCGTTGTGGATGAAATTTATTGATTTTTAAACAGGTTTTTGGTCGATTTAGGGATTCAATTTCTCGACATGTAGTCCATAATTTCCAAATCCACGAAAAGGGTCGTGCAGTCCTATATGTTGTCTAAAAGACTCTTCAAATAGATTTTCTAATATGGTACTGGATCGATCAGAATCGATCGTCAAATGTGGGTTCATGGGCTGTTATCTTGTTCTGTTCGGGACAGATTTCTGGTCGATTTTGTGTCGATTTCTCGGACAACCTAGGGCTCTACAATTAATTCTAATTGAAGGGACTTAGGGTCGTATAGTTTGTGAATGCACCTGAGAAAGAAGATTGTGAAACGATTGATCGAAGTAGCGG